>VXAB01000953.1:1058323-1180004 GCA_013399175.1 Odontophorus gujanensis | reverse complement strand
TTTTTTTTTTTTTTTTTTTTTTACGTAAATGAAACCATTGTGGTCTTGGCCCAAGTAAAATTGCTTGTTTTATCAATTTTAGCAGTTAATAAATTCAGATGTCATTTGTTTGAGCATGTCTCTCTTCTCTGGTAAGTGCTGGAAAAAGCTGTAAATACATATTTTTCCACTTCTGCTCTGTAGTTGCCCAGTCTAGCAATAGCTCTTTAGCAATTTAAAAAGACAGATTCAGTTGTCTAAATATGCATGTTTCTTGCAACTGTAAGTTGTCATAGAGTATTCTATTTACTTTTCTACTTTTCCTGATTGTCATTGATGCCCCTATGGCTTCCTGTCTCGGTTACCCCATGGTGTATAAAATAGCCATCTGGAAAGCAGGAAGGGTATCATAAGACATCCAGATGTCACTAGGCACCTGTGTTTAGGCAATTGCATGTAATAAAACTAGGAAATTCTTTGCATTATAGTTAATGTTGCACATCTGATAATGCTGTATAAGTTTTCCTTGATGTTATTTATTTCCAAGGATAATGATGCTCTTATCAAAGGGATGTAACTAGAATGGTAAGCATAATGTTGGATGTGATGTTTCCTTTCTTTAAAATCTGTGCTTTGAGAGTAGAGACTCTGATCTAAAAAACTGCTGAACATCATATCCCAAAAGAAACTAAAGCCTTTTTCATCATTGTGTCAAATCACATTTAGTAGTGACAGACTCTTTGATACTTAGACCACTGAAGTCTTGTTCAGTCACCTTGCCACACTGCAGTTAATAATGTTTATACTCTAATTTCTATAGCAGATGGAGGTAGTCTATACATACATTACAGAAGATAGAAAAGTGTAACCATCATCATCTCTCTCAGCAGTAATTCCAATAAAGTAAGCTAGGCTGGGATCTGGGAACCAGCCTCAAAGAATTCAGTGGTCTGTGATGGCTGGTGATGTACTACATGGAAAAAAAAGGATTTGGAGCAATGCCTCTCTTTTGTGTGGATCTGGCAATGGGGACTTTGAATACTCTGCCAGGGTGTTAAGTCATGTCATTTGTGATTATGCATTAATGAGAACTTTTCTGTTTAAATATTACGTGAAAGTGAAAGTATTATATCACAGGTATCCTTTTAATGCACTTGAATTCCTTGCTCCTTGCACAAAGTGATATGAAAGATTATTGCAGTGTTAATTGCTGCATTTTATATGCAAACTTTGGTAATTTCCTAACAGAGACCTGGGGCGTCCCGACTTCCCCTCGTATATCACCCTTGGCTTTAATAACTAACTCTAGACTTCTTTTCTGTTTATAGTACAACTAGGTGCTTGGTATTTTCTTTATGGCCCACAGTGGTGTAGTCCCACAGCTTACGGTGAGAGACCAAGCTGGTCAGCAGTTAAGGAAGTCATTCCACTTGAGGAAGTCAGCTCTCTTGCTTAATGGACACTAAGGGCAGGATTCTTCTCTCTCAAAGCAGTTAGAGAAGCACTCGGGGAGACAATTAGGTTTCTCTTTGATTACGAAGGAAACCAAAGAAGGCTGTCTTTATAAGCTTTTGCAAGTAACTTGGATTCATGCCTACACAAAATGTAGAATCTTTTCTACTTATCTCAAATTGTATTCTTCGTTAGATTTCAAAACAAGTATAATGAGTGAAACAATTTATTTTTGTTTGCTTTAACTGATTTTATTATATGCTTACAGATGTGAGGTCTCTAGCACAAGTCTCAAAGTTTAATATTTACTTGGCAGCTTCATGATTATGCTTGTAGCTGGAGTTCTGCTTTACAGATGATTGTCTGTGCTCATTATGAGAATACTCAAGCTTTTTCCCTCCTTTCACTAAGACACAGGGACTGCAATAATGGCAAAAAGCAATGAGCTCTGCAGTTTTTCATGATGAACACTTACTAAAATGAGGGAAGAGTTTAAAACTAAGATTATTTTTCCATACTATTAGAAAGATATTTTTAATAACTAGACTGTGCATACTAATTTTAAACCAGCTAATTCCTCTATGTATCAAATGTAAGGTTTCATTATTGTTTTAATCAATTGCCTTGTAATAACATGGTTATTTACATCAGTATATATGTCAGGGGTGCTTTTGTGAGGCAGTACAAAAAGGGAAATATTTTTCTATAAGTTTAATTCACATATCAATCAATTCTGTTAAAGAATGTGTTTCTTTTAAAAGTGAAATATCTGCAAGATGCACTGTGGGAAAATTAGTAACTCCTGGGGTGGGAAGATGGCTTTAAATGACTGCACTGTTTAAATTACACAGTCACTGACACTAGAAATGCTACCTATAGTGCAGACCTTATGGTTTTGTTTTCCTGTGGAACAGATAAGAGATGCTTGTGACTACGATCAGTAGAAGTGATCTCATTAATGTTTTTCTTTTTTTTTTTTTTTGAAAGACTATTTAATGGGTGAAGGCTTAATATAATTTTTAGGTAAAAGATGAGTTTACACTAAATTAGCCTCAGTATGGAGTCAGAACATGAGAATAAAGAAGACTTGGAGTTTGCATGTTAATGTGGATTTCTGATTTGTTTTGTAAATACTTTAGCAGATAGTCACTCACTCTTCTTGCAGTAATGAATTCAAGAGACTATAATTCTCCTTAATTCTTTTGTCTATTGTGAATAAAAATGAATTTAGATTGCAAAGTAATTCCATGTATACAAACAGATGCAAGTCTTCCAGTGTCTGTTTCTTGTTAAAGCATAGGCAATGCTATATACCTCCTTCAAAGTTTATTAGTGATTGGGGATTATTTCCTTCTTGAAGGGAAATTCACTCACAGTGTGTTTAACTTTTTAGAAGTAGCTGGGCAAATACCTCTCCCAGTGCTAGCAAGGAAATTATACTTTCAGAAGGCAAAGATTTGCAGGAGGCACTAAAAACCCAGCAATACTAAGAATCCTAAATATTAACTGAAGGATCTTGAACTGCTACTTATGGATATTTTAAGAGTATATTAGAGTCCATGGCTTAGCAATAATTTCTCGAGATTTCTGTCCACAGACAAAACACACTGGAGCTTTCAGATTCTGTGTACTTCCTACGTATGGTTGTGTAGGAACTAAGATTTAAGAATGAAAAACTTCTTGGCTAATGTGAAGAACTGTCAACAGGGAGTTAACATCCTGTACTGTTATCCAAGAATCTTTGCTGAAGACACCTTTTAAGAAAAGCTGCTCTTAATAAAGTATTATAAATTAAGCTTTATGCTAATAGAAAACAAACCATATTAGGCTTGAAATTCAAAGGGAGCAGTATGGTTGTTGTAAGGCCTGCTGTATGTCTAAGACTAAAGCTAGGGTCTGGTATAACTTGTTTTTAGTTTATGCCGAGAAATAATGCAGAGTTGGCCCCAACAGCATGGGTGGTGCACATATTTGCATCTCAAATCTGTGTATTTATTTCTGATGTATATTGGCATTTCCCATCTCCATACCTCAGAGGGGGTAAATAACCGTCTGCCTGATCAGTTCTGTGTGAAAAGACAAATGTGTTTCTGGGAGCTTTGCCTAAATGGAGCTCAACCTGTGCCAGTGCACTGGTCAGAGTGTGTCTGTACTGCCCCAGAGCTGCTGTGAGGATAGAAGGCACAGATGTCCAGGTAGTGCCTTGGCTTTGCTGAAAGCCAGGTGGTTATTAGTGCAGTTTACTTTTTCTTTGTGAGGACGAAGTCTAAGTAGGGTTTCCATGGCACTTTAACATGTGTTCAGAGAAACTGGCTGGAATCTGGGTAAGAATCACCCACGGAAGATGTGTGTGTAAGGAGCACTAGAAAAAGAGTCAACTGATTCTTCATGAAAAAGACTGTGCTGCAAGTCCAAATGTCAGAATTTTGCAGAGCTTGTCTTTCCATGCTCGCTCATTCTCTGAAGCTTGTTTAATCTGACTCAGTGCTTGGTCTCAAGCTGCACACCAGAGTTGCTGCTTGCTTCTGGAATACTGCAGTGCCCCCAGTACTTCTTTCCAGGTGCCAGACATCTGGCTCACCTGCCTTTCTGAGACACAAATCCCGAGGATCTCTTCCTTACATTCTTATACCAGCTCTGGCCATGGCTTTTGGTGTAGAGTGGATAGGTGTTAGTCCTGTCTGGCAAGGATTTGATTACCGATTCTGGTAATGATGAAAAGTTTAATTAACTTTGAAATTATTTTATTGTGCTGTGTTGCTATTTCTTCCCTGAATAGGGGAGGAAGAAAAGAAGTTGTTACTTTTATGTCATTGATAATGAAGCTATGAGAAAGCCTCTTCTAAAAATATGGTTGACAAACTTACAAGAACTGGTTATTGATACTGTGTAAGAGACAAACTCAAAAGTCACCAGAGATTGTTGATGACATTACCATATGTAAGAGGAATGCATAAGTGCATATTCTCAGTGATCCTTTTTTAAAGAAATGGCATAATTGGCATCTGTACCGAAAGCTTCCAATTCATGTATATTGTTTACAGTTGTAGTCTGAATAGTTAATCTGAAGACATCTGAGTAAAATTAAAAAAAAATTTAACAAGGCATTCCCATGTGCAGTGTTCTTAATTTAGAATAATAACAATAAAAAATTGTTCATGTATTAGTGATAGTGTATGAATGAGCATTAATTACTCTAAATGTGATTGGAAAATGTAAATTAAAAAGGTATATAGTGTTGTTTAGAAACAGATCTCTTGAAATAGCACGGTGCTTCTTTTGATAAAACCCCTTGAATTAGTTATTTTTCATTTTAAAAAGACAAGATATTTCTTTTAAACTGGATATTTATTTTCCATGGTGCTGGGTCCTTCTGGAGCATACAAATGAAAGAATCACAGAAAGGTAAATTAACTTAGTTGGGAGATTCCCAGAAAGCAAGTGTGACAATTTGTGAAGGTAAGATTTGAATATTTAACTCTTTTAGAATTACTGAAGTCAGAGACATCTCCAGTAAAAGATCTTCTTGCCAGCAATTCTGTTTTGCCTTGTGAGTCATACTCATGTAGTTGAGCGTTAGGTTCTTTTTCTTGAGTAGAATCATAGAACATTAGAATTGTTTAAGTTGGGATTCATGAAAGTCATTGAATCCAACTTCCCTGTAGTGAGCAGGGACATCTACAGCTTAGATTAGAGCCTTGTCCAGCCTGACCTGGAATGTCTCTAAGGACAGGGGCATTTGTCATCTCTCTGGGCAACCTGTTCCATGAAGGAAGTATATTTATACACAGTGTACAGGGCTGATTTACCTACTTGGCAGATTTCTTTCCCATTTGTAAATGGCATCTGCTTTCAGGGTAACACATCTTGACTTGATTTGTTTTGGTTGTATTTTTTTTTGTTTGTTTGTTTGTTTTGTTTTGGGTTTTTTTTGTTTTTCTTGTAAAAAAAAATAATGAGGTGTAATGAAGAGCAGCCACTTATCAAAATGTGCAAGCCCTAACGTGATGCTTACACATTCATGACAGAGCCTTGGCACTTGAGAGGTCAAGAGTGAGAATTGTGTTGAGTGCAGGCCTGCTGGTGCATGTTTCAAGGTTAAAATACCATCCTTTGTGCTTGGGGCAAGCTGGGAGCATGGGGACGGTCAGGTACTATTGCTCAGCAAATAACAAACAAGTTCATCAAGATACCTTTTTCTGGTAATCACCTTTTCATACCTGAAGTACAGTAGATGCTGCTCATGCACGTAACTAAAATTCTTAATCCAAGTTCTTGCCTGCACCTCAGATCATGCAATTCTCTTTTCAGTACCAGAATTCTGCTAATATATCCTTCCACTGAGTGGAAGGGCTATAACCAAGAGAGAAAACTACTTTTACAGAATGCAGATGAATGCAGAGATGCTTCTTGATTATACATGAGGAAAAATCTTGGAATTCTCAAAGGCCATGACTAGTAGCAGTGCAGGGTTGAGCATATGGCCCTCATGCCAAGCACATCACTCTCCATAAAGAGTTAGTCAGCTGACAGAGCTGCTGGCAGTGGGTCTGGTGAACTTCTGCCCTGGTGGAAATCTACTGTGTGGAGACTAATAAAAACATGGGACCTATGGCAAAAGCTATTAGATTTTATGGAGTATACAGAGTTAGGGACATGGAGCTGTGTGTAAGTCCTTGAAGATGGTCCATCTCCCCCTACGACTGGTCTTGCAGGCACTACTTCCATGTCCAGAGCTTTGGGGATTTCTTTTTCAATATGCATAATGGGGTTGCATAAGACAAGGACTTGTCCAATAAAAAGCTTAGGAAAAACAGAGAGTAGGTTGTTGCTCTTTTGTTTTGTTTGTTCATGTGGTGACAGGTAGGTTTGTCTCACATTCCTGTGAATTAGGAAGAAGGTAAAACACTGAAATACTTTTGCTGTCAGTAGGACTTTGCCTCTAACAAATGTAAGAAAATGTTTGCTCTCCCTGTGTATGTGCATACCTTACCTGGGTAATGGGAGGAGAGTTAGGTTTGTTTCCTGTGAACCAAAGTAGCACATACATCAAGTAAGGGGAAGCTATTTGTTGGTCATATTTGCAGCAGTCTACAGGGTAGGTGACTAAAGAATTTCAGCATCTTATCATCTTGCTATCTTGATCACCTGTTTTGATGCATTTTGTTCATTCTTGACGTTTCTCAGAATTGGTGAGACAAATGGAAGTAAAAGGAATACGCAAAATTCTGTTCTTAGAGCTTCACTATTACTTGTCAGCTCTCTTGAGCTTGATTCTGTACTAAGATTCATCTTAGTGCTTTAAAGTACCTTAAATAGAATCACAAAGTATCCTGAGCTGGGCAGGACCTGTGAGGATCTTTGAGCCTAACTCATGACTCTCTGTAGGGCAATCTAAGTGTTAAAACCACATGTGTAAGAGTGTTGTCCAAATGCTTACACAAGCTTGGGACCATGGCCACTTCCCTGGGGAGCTTCTTGCTGTACTTGACCACCTGCTCAGTGATTTTTTTTTTTCCTGATACCCAATTTAAACTTCCACAGTGTGGGTTTAAGCTGTTCCCTCGCATCCTATCACCAGCCACCAGGGAGCACAGATCAGTGCTGTCTTTTATAATATAATACAAATACACAGAAGATGAAAACTTGCTAACTCCTCAGGCATCCTCCAATTGACATGTGGATTGTTTTCACCCAGATATTTTAATTTAGAAATGCAGCAGTAAAGCAAAGAATAAAATGGAGACGTTCTCTCTGTGAGAGAAATGAAGATTCATTCCTATAGCCTACGTTTCTGCAAATGCTATTAGATTGAATGCAACATCCAGATGTTGTCTCATGAGTTCAGGTCATGCAAAACATTCCATTAGTAATGTAATGCCAGAAGAAATCATAAAAAAAAAAATAAAACCGAGATCATCAAGCGATGTTGAAAACTTATTTTTATCATTGATAGGCTCTTTCTTCCACACATCCACTGTTGATTCTTTATTTATTTATTTTTTCTTTTTACAGTTCAGGATAGAATCTGCTCTTGTTGTAGAAAACCAACTTAGTATGGTGGTCCTTCCAGTACGTGATCTTGAACAATTGAGAGATAGTTTAGAAGGCAGCTTATAATTCTCTTTTTTTTCCTGAAGACATTATCTGAATTTTTATCTTCAGTTACATGGTATTTTGTCCTTTAGATATACATATTTTAAAATATTCAATACTAAATGCTTTAGATAGAGAATTGTTACAAATTTATGGTATGATCAGTGATCATCTGTATCTTGAATCAATTTCTGATTTCTTGGAAGCAGATGATGGTTTAAATTGGTTGGATTTGGAGGTTTAGTATGGGTGATGCAGACAAGCACTGGATTTGACTATGCTTGATTGCATATGCTGCATTAGGTTTTAACTTTTCATGCGTTTTGTGCTGTGTTAGGGTCTGGCAGCTCTTCTGAGGAAAGGTAGTTTTGAGGTAATCTTTTTCGAAGTGCACAGCTTTGTCATCAGGTTAAGGGGCATAAGATTCTGTTTTGACTAAAAGCTCCTAAACTTAACTGTTATTTTTCTGTGGGCTCTTTTCCCTCTCCAAAGAAACATCTTACTCCACCTTTGTATGCTCCCAAAAGGGGAAGGAACACAAAATCAGGATATCCCTCTCTCCTTCTGAGGAGTCAGTTGAGTTCTGGTGATGTTACAACTTTGTGAGATTAGGATTGTGTTGCCTGATATTATTAAGAAAACACCCATCTTAATGCCTGCTGGTCACTGAATGATGCATGAAGCAAACTTTCCCATGCTTGTTTGCTGTTTTTTCACACAGCAGAAAATCTTTTTCCCCTTTGTATGACTTTGCATTACAAATAGTTAACTAGGCACAATGTATTTTCATTATTTAATGAACTGTAAAGGTACTTCTGTAAATTATAAGAAGAAAGTTCAGAACCAGGGGGAAAGAATATTAAATCTTAATGCAATTCTTTGAAAGACTTGCATAGCGTTAAACTCCCGTTTCCACGAAGTCACTTGTGTTCAAACTTCTCAAAGTCATGCTGCTCCAAAAACATATTTGAAGTAAAGCTATATTGCCATGTACTATGGAATAGTCATGGGCATGTAAGGATATTGGCATGCTATGGTCACGGGCATGTAAGGATATTGGCACCTCTTTGTCTGTATCAGGATTCTTGATTAAGGATTTACTGCTTTGTCCTGCTGATTTCTACTTCCTCAGTAGTAGATGCTATTAGTAATAACAGTTGGAAATGCAATAAATTGTTGGTTAAATAGTAAGCAACAGCTTGAATAAGTAGAAAACTGTAGTCTTTTAAGAAAAAGAACAGAGCACACAAAGATAATTTCTGCATACTCATTTACAGATGGTTAGATTTATTTGCAGAAAAGAAATACTTTCAGACTGATTAATATTATCATGTTGATATAAGGAATAATTAAACTAAGCATTGTGGTGTTGAATAGTGATATCTCTTTATATAAGGAATAAATAGTGTATTACTGCTAGGCATGGTTGTGTATTATGCAGTCAGTCAATCTTTTAGGAAAAGAAGTATGTCTAAATTATGGAAGAGTGAAACAAATGATATTGTGATATTGTATGCAAGATCAAATTGTTGATCTTATGTTAATTTCCCTTTGTATTTAACCTCCTATTAAATTTGTATTTACATTTTTATTGGTTTGGAGGTCATTATTTGTGTATTCTATGGCATTAGTTTTCTAAATTGCAACTTTGTGCTTTCAAGCATATCAAGCATTGAAAGGGGATATACTGAAAACATGCTAAAGAGCCAACTGTTATTCAGTGCTCTCAGTTTTTCCCTAGGTCTTAATGACTAGGCCTTTAATTTGACCAGGAGGAAAAATGAATGAAACAAGTATCTCTCTTATTTAAGTTTAGATCTTCTAAGCTGGAAATTTTCTGTAGGAAGAGTACTTTGTTCTGGATTTAAATCATTCTGACTTAACTTGTTGATCAATTAAACTCTTTGATTTTACAAGGAAGGGGTTGTTGCATATTTTAAGCAAGCATCTGGTATACATGCAACGGTGCCATATGCAATCCCAGTGTCTTTAGAAGGTGAAAGGCCAGTGTAGAGGTAATTTTGCCCTCTTTGCACCAGATGTTAAAGCTCTGCAATGTCCCTGAGTGACCATAGATGACATTAGCTGAGATTGGTAGTTAGTGTTTAATTTGTCATACTATTAATCTATCTTACTTCCAGAACTCCTTCTTCATTTCCAAGCCCTTATATTTTAGGGGCATCTTATTTTGGCAAGATTTGTATGGAGATGATGCTTGGCACCAGTTTTTTTGGTTGGTGTTAAGAATAGTAATGTGTAACTCGAGCAACTCATTAAGGTTTAAAAGTATGCCCAAATTTATTTCCTGCTACATATTAAAACAGATTCTCTTCAGTCAGCTTTGTGCTAAAAACAAAAACTGAACAACAATGAAACAGAACAAATAAAAACCCACTGCAAGTATTTTTCTATCGAGAAAAATATTTAGATTTAGCTGATGTGTTTCTTGGAGATATGAGTGGAGTTGGCTTTTTTAGCTCTGCTTAGTATTTTTTATGCACACGAAGAAGAGAGGATAACTGCTGCTGGGAGAAATGAAAGAGATAATGGTAGTAGTAATTGGGGCTTGGAGTTTGCTATCGGTTATGTTTGGAACATTTAAAACTAAAAGTGGGCAAAAATTGACAAAACTGTTTTAATTTATTTTACAATCAAGATGTTTCCTTGCATCAGTAGTTCATAGACAATTTTAACAGCTTATTGACTTAAATGTAGTGGTTTTGACTTGCCTTTAATTGAACAACAAGAAAATCAAACGTTATTTCTGCATTTCTTTCTGTCTTGCCTACTACCATGCCAAATATTTACAATGCTGGCTGGGGAAAAATTCCCTTTTTTAGTATTAGTATTTTAATCCAAGTGAAGCTGTTATCCAAATAGGGTGTTAACTGCACCACTAAAAGTGATATGAGAGTCTACAGGACTGTTACTATGTGCTGCTATCCCAGTTTCTGAATCCCATAGGTGCCAAATCTGTTGTAGAGCTACCATAGGAATAGATGATGAGCTGGATATATGGGCCCAGGATGTTGGCTTTGAAGATAGCTTTGAAATTTTTCATTTAAAAATCCAGAGCTCTGGAAAGATAAAACACCAAGACTTTAGGTATTGCTGACCTTTCTGGGTAAAGAAGGCAGAAACCACTGCAATTCTGCTAGTACAATACAACAGGTATTAGGACATGAATAGTGTGGAAAGAAACTTGTGCATTCCCAGTGGGATACAGAAGATAGAAAGGTTTTGGAAATAGAGGGAAAACTTAAGAGTTCCTTTCAGAAGCCCTTATGTTGTAAAAGATAAAAAAATAAAAAATGAGGGACATGGGAGTGAGAAAATAAGAAAGAAAGGAAGAAGAGCTCATCTTCAACAAAGGTACTTTGTCCAGACACCAAGAATCAGTGGTCTTGAAATATCTGCTGGAGAGTAGCAGCTGATCTGTCCACCTGTTCATTGGACTCTGTAAATCAGGTCACTGGGGCACCTCCTGTCTGAAGTACTAGTTGAGACAGTGGATGCTAAGAGTAAAGGACACAAGCTGCCCCTGCAAGTATTTGCAGTTGGAGGTGGGAGCAATTCAGATAGTTATAAATACTTATACAAAAAAAAAAAAAAACAAGAGAGAGAGAGAGAGAGAAGGGGTGAGAAAGAAGAAAAGATAGCCCACAGCATAGTTTTGAAATATTACTGGAGTTACGTTCTTCCAGTGTAACCACCACTGATCCTTGGTGGCAGGGAACTGCCTGCGTGCATTAAGAGGAGGGGGATAATGTTCTTTGGAAGCAAATCAACACACAAGTGTATGAGATTAAATAATGAAAATATTCTCACTCACTGTCATTTAATGAAAACAAACAAGGAACTCCACAACCATAAACGAACAAACTACAAAAAAAAAAAAAAAAAAACCCCNNAAAAAAAAAAAAAAAAAAAGCCCCTTTCTCTCTCCAAGCACATGTTATCAGACTCTAATAATTTATATCTATACAACTAGCTAAGTGGCATTACTAATGAGTTGCATGTAAAATGCAAAATATCAGTGCTTTGAAACTAGGCAAGTTTTGAAACTCAAAATGAGTTAGAACCTGTTTTCTGTGTGCTTATGAGCAGCTGAATCCTTAAGTTGTGCGGATAACTGATAACAGTCCTTAATCTGTAGGAATATATCCTGCATATTGACAATGTGTTCTTTTGTTGTGTTTTTAGTATACTAATGGCAAACTAGCTATATGCGACTTCTAAGTTAATGTATCCTTTCTCTTCTATTAGAGCACAAAGTGCTTGAAAATTGCAGTATCTGTTGTGCAATGAAATTGGGGTGAATCTAAAGGAGTACACCATTGAAATGTCAGCAGGGCCTAAGGGAATGTAAATATGTATCCCCTAGCAAAATACAGCGTGAGTTCTGCTTTCAATTACATGAATATAAACTTGTACCATATTTTGTTAGTTGATACAAATTTAAAATTATTCAGTAATTTCTAGCACTCATTTTTATTTACACTGTTTATTATACAGAGCACATTATTCTTTTCATGCAAATCTTGTTCAATGATTAATGACAGTAATCACTGCATGAAGACTTGGAAAACATCGTTCCTATAGGAGGCTTCATGTAGTGAGGCCACAGTATCTTAAAATAGTGGGTTAGTTTTTATATGTACAAGAATGGTTTGCAAAAATGATATTCAAGCTATACAGCTGTTAATTTATAGCAAGTTTTACACATGGGATTTTTATAGATGTTCTGTTTCTGCAGATATTATGGTGCTTAATAAAGAACAGCAATCAGGCAAAAAATCTGCACAGATGTACAATGATTCATACTTATTCTCTGGGTTAAAGCTGCAAAAATTGTGTGCTTAATACAGTGTAAGTATTTTAAAGCAGACCTCATACAACCAAAAGTAATGCCTCCTATTTTATTCTGTTGGCACATGACACCAGAGGTGGATGTTGGTGGTATGACAGTACCTTAACGCCCAATATTCCATCATCTTGTTGCTGCCTCAGTAGAGGGCCAGTCTGACAAAATGGTGTCTGACATGGGAGTGCAGATGAAGAAAATTGTCACTGAATTCTTCCATATGGAAAAAAACAGGATCCACTGACATTCATTGATGCTTGTTGAACATTTCTGGAGATGGAACAGTGGATGTGTGAGCACAGTGAGGTGGTGAGTGGTGCATTTTAGCAGCAGAGAGAGCAATGTGGAAGACACGCCATGTTCCAGACAGCCATGCATGGCTGTCACACCACAAAAAAAAGAGCATCTTGAACAGCTCATGTGCACAAATTGGCTAATAGTGGTGCCTATGTTGAAAAAGTGTTCTGTCGCTGAGAGTGTGTTCTATCAAGTAGCATTGTTCTGCTTTTTGTATCTGTTGTAGTTTCCATGGGAGTAAATAAGAGACATTACTTTTAGACTGACCTATATATAATGCTTGCTAAATAACTTCTGAGGAGTTGATTGAGTGCTTCACAACAATTTAATCCCACTTAAATTGAATTAACACTTACAACTCATGTTGGCTAGTGAACAGGTTATAATTACTTTTTAATATGCCTACAGTTGCTATTGTTTTTATGCTTCTTTGCATACATACTGGAAAACGAGATCTCTCTGTCTGGTGATGTCAGCAGTTGTATTCTGTTTTCTTATAGGTTTAGGTATAGGTTCCACTGATGGTAATGGAAATGCTCTTACTGTAATTTGCAAATGATAAAATTTGGCTTACTTAACAGGAAGCTTTGATTCTGAATCCTGTTACAGTAAGCTCTGTATGCTCTGGAGGCTGTTAAGGCTCTGCCAGCCCTTGGATGGTTACCTCTGCAATTCTTCCATGGGGACACCAGCAATGCTGCCAGGGAAGAGCTGGAGCAATTATGTCATGCTTGCCCACTTTCAGAGAAGGCCAAAAGGATTTCCAAGTGTACTAGAGACCTCAATTCAGCTTCTAGGGGTATTACTGAATGAGTTCCTGTGGAGTTCTCAGGCACAAAAAGGCAGTGACTGGGAATTGATAAACTGTGAGTCATACCTAATTACCGGATGAAAAAATAATGAGATTTGCAAAGAAAGTAAAAATAGTATGTATTGTTTACCTCAGCTTTAGCAAAGTTTTTCTCTAGTGCCTACGTTATGTTCCTGTTTCCAAACAAGGCCACTGCAGCCTGAGTGGAAGAATACTGGTTGGTTGAATTCAGGCTGAAGGAATGAACGACTTGGGGCATAAAGAAATGCAGTGAGAACAAATGTGAGGTCTTGCATTTAGGAAGCAACAAACCCTGGCAACTTCATAAGCTGGGGAGCAGCTTTGCAGAAAAAAAAAACAAACATGGGATTTGAGTTCATCATGAGCCAGCAGCCTACCCTAGCAGGAAGGATGTTCAACAGCATCTGCAGCAGTATTATGAAGCAGCAGCACAGCTGATAATTATAGAGAAAATGATATGGTGCCTCTGTTCTGTAGTATTCTAGATACAGCATTCTCTTTTGGTCCCTAGTAAAAAAAAAAAATAGCATTGATAAACTAGAGTGAGATCAACACAGGGTTTTGGAAATCCTGTGTATGGTACCACTAGTAGAAAGGCAGTCCTCATGTAAAGAACAATTTGAAATACAGAGTCTGGATCTCTTCTTTTTTCTCTCTTATTTTTGTAGAGGATATGAAACCATATAAGCAAACTGTGGGATGTGAAGACTTTAGTGAAGTTGCAAATTTCCTTCATTTACAACTGTGCTCTTCTCCAAAGGCTGAAATAACCATATGGTGTTAGACTTCAGTCTAATTTTATTCTTAAGTTTGTTATATTCAGCCCATGAAAATTAGCTGATGCAACAGATACTGTGATCTGTACATTGTAGTGTGTTTACCCCTTTTCCCACTAAAACATTGGTATTTTCTATCTCATCTTACAGTGGACGTCAAAATCATACTGTAATCTTTAGAGACTAAATATTATCAAAATCTAAAGAAGTTATGTTAATGTGGAATTTGTTGGTTAGCAGATCCCTGCAAATAGAGAACAAGCATTACAAATCTTGTGCTTTCAATATGAAAAAAATATATATGCTATTATATAAATCATATGCATATGTTTTTTATGCTGCTTCTCTCCTAGGAAGAATAGCCTGAAAATTGAAAGAGTAGGGTTTTTTTTGTTGTGCTTTAAAAGCTGTAGGTTCTTCTTAATGCTTCTTGTGCTCTGTGATCTCATTTCTTATTCAGAAATTGTACACAGGCAGTGCATTATTAACAGCAGAATTTTAGTTATTTAAAAAAAAAAAAAACAACCACAAAAAAAGCAACATAACACTGAGACATCATTTCAGGTGAATATCCTGAAGGTCAGCTCATGCTGCTGCAAATAATTTGGGTACTGTGACATCAGAGGTACTATTCAAATGAGAAGACAAATTTAGTTTTGAGGCTACTCTACATGCCCCTTTGGAGGCTTACTTGTGAGTGAGTTGCCTAGAGTTGGGAAAACAAAGACAACCTGTATTTCATGCAATGGTGTACACTTCTTCAGCCATTTTCTGTATCAGCAGAACATCAAATCAGATTGACTATAAGAAAAATGTTATGAGTTGTACCCCATCTTTGTATGTGTACTGCAGGCAGGCTAGAAAATAACTATTTTAAACTAAGCAGGACTCTTAATTTCAGGGAACTTTTTTCAATGGATGATACAATGCTTGCCTAAAAAGTTGAGATGACATTTCAGAGGATGAATGCACAATAAATTGGTTACTTCATGAATAATAATATTAAAAGATAACTTATTTCACACAGTTCACTGTACTGTCTGCTAGGACAATGGAAACTGCTGAAGTAGCAGTTATATCCTTTATTAGAATCATTTTGCTTTTAATTTTCTGCACTTTAATGAAACTTTATTACATGTTGTTTAGGACTTTCTACATAATGGAATCTTGAGGTAACCTCTATTAAAAACTGACAAGCGAAAAGGAGCAATAATAGATTTGAATTAAGGTTAAATTTTGTTTTATTTACATTTTATACTAGACAAAAACTATGGCAGCAGTTATGTGCACCTCTTTCTTGTGTCTTCCTTAGGATTTTCACACTCCAAAATCAATAGGCTTCAGGAATTTATAGTGATGGAAGCTTTGCTGGAATAAAAGGAACTGCATTTTCTTTGTTTATTCAGTTTTCTATATAAAACTGAACTTTTTAATACAGACTCAAATTTTGTTTTTTTCCCTGTGGTACTTGTTATGAGAATTAACTATGCTGTTAGAGCTTTTAGTATGGAGAGCTAATGATATCTTAGGGAATATTTGTTATAATCATTAAGTAGAAAAAAGTGTTTTGCTTGTAATATCCCCCAAAAGCATGATACAGATGAAAAATAAATTATCATACACTGGAAGAGGGAAAAGAGATTAAAATCAATTTCTTAGTAATTACCAATATGCATTACAAAACCCCAAGATCAAATAAAGTAATTATAGGTGCAAGGTTTTGATATGTCATATGATTATTAAAATACACTCAAAGTGCTGCTGTGGAGAATTACTGATAGAATTGTGATGTGGTGGTTGTTGTTTATTTTCCTAAAATCCTTAATTTTTCCAAAAGTGTAACTTGCTGCTACAAACATTTGTCTTAGTAAGCCATAGTTCAGCAGTCTGATACAATGTGAAATTGTCCGTAATACTGTTAAGACTTTTATCTCTTGCCTTTGCTTTTCATAATCTGCCTTGTTCTGGGGACCCAGCAAAAAAAAAGCCTACATTGAGTCTTAATAACTCAAAAGAGTAAGGAAGACCAAAGCACACCCATGTAGCATGATGGAAAAGGCATTGTGGTACCCACAGCTGCTGAACAGATGAGCAGTTTTTAACGGAACTAAGATTCACAATGAAGTCTGGGTCCAGAACTAATCAGATCTAATTAAGATGGACATGTTATGGTCTGGTACTGTTGACAAGGTCAGGGTTCCTGTAGCTCTAAATGAGGCATGTTATAATTATGATCTAATTGAAGAACTGGAAGTGATACAGAACCTGTGCACTGCAGCATCTGAAAGAAAAGTTGCTCTTCAAGTCCTGGTGTATTCTTTATTAGGTTGCTGATGCTCAATTAGGCAGCTGTGCATTAGAGGGGAAAAAAAAAAAAGGGTTGATGTGACAGTTGCACAGGGTTCAAAGAAAACCTGTATGAGCTTTCAGTATCTGGATTTGATTCATGAAGTTCTACTAAATATATACAGAAATAAGCCTTTGTGTTGGCATTTCTCCTTGCAATTTATCTTGATAATACAGCAAAGCAAAAGGATCTTAGATTGTTATCATGATTCAGAAACATAGTGGAGGCTTTTCAAAGTGGAATATGTGCATGCATCAATCTGCAGAATGATGTTTGAAATTTAGAGGCTGTATTTTCCAGCTCTAATCTGTCATTAATAAGCTATCAAGGGGCCATGGAGGGACTTTTTCATTCTGGAGACTGTGGTTCCAGTATTTGATGTATGACTGACATATGGGCATATATAAATTATCATACCTCACCACAGACTACGTCATATACAGTTTCAAATTTCTCTTCTCCTTGTGTAGAATTTATGGCTTGAATTTTTTCTTTTATTTTTGTAAGGCTATATCTGCAATGAAAGGCTTTATTAGAAAGCAGGGCATCTCATTCCACCTTGGAAAATTGTTCGCATGTGCTGAATACACAGAAAACTGCTGCCATTGAAGTGTGGAGTACTGCTTTCATCTAGTGTGTTCTGGTATCAAGTGTGCCAGGATAAGAAAGATTCCCAGCCTAAATATGTGTTGCTTAGCATGCTTCACCTCAGAGACTGGAGATCGCTGACTTATGTCCAATTCAGCAGGGATTCACGTGTCACAAAATATTTTTGTTCAAGATGGCTTTTCAAAAACATTTATACAGAGTTATCTCAATTAAAATCAATTTTGAAGATCTCTCTGAAGCCCTGTCATTTGGCAGAGCAAGAAAGCTGTAACATTTGGGGACTTCTAACATTTGGGGGCAGCTTTGGCAATCAGCTAAATACCCACCCAGCTGCATGCTAGTTCCCTTGTCAGAGGAGCAGGGAGTGGGTACAAGATGAGGAAGTTTAGGGGTCAAGGTATGGACAGGGAGATTGTTTTGTCCATGTCTAACGGGTAAGCAAACTTGGCTTGTGAATTTATTGCCAATTGAAGTAGGTAAGGAAGGTGAGAAGTAAAACAAAATTTAAGACGCTTTCCCAAGCTCAGCTTCAATCCTGTACATCCCATTCTACCTCTGGTCCCAAGAAACAGAATAGAACATGAGGAAGGTATGTTCAGTCTACTACAGAGTCTGGGGAAGAAGGGGCATGAAGATGATCAGAGAGATGGTGCACCTCACATATGATGAGAGGTTGAGGGAACAGGGCTTGTTTAGCTTGGGGAAGGTTCTGGAGAGACTTCATTGCAGCCTTCCAGTACTTAAAAGGAGCTTATAAGCAGGAAGGGGAACCAACATTTATGCAGTGTGATAATAAGGCATGGGGAAATGGCTGCGAACTAAAGGAGAGGAGATCTATGTTAGACATTAGGAAGAAGATCTTTACTCAAGGGGATACTGAGGCACTGGCACAGGCTGCCAGGGAGGGTGTGGATGCTAAATCCCTGGGGATTTTCAAGGCGAGGTCAGATGGGGCCCTGAGTAGCCTGCTGGTAGCTGGCAGCCCCACCCATGGTAGTGGGATGAAACTGGATGATCTTTGAGGTCCCTTCCAACCTGAGCTACTATAAGGTTCTAGAACAGTTTATATCTGCACTTTTATCTCCGCTGCTCTTTCCCTTTTTCATACTTTGCACCTGCTCCAGTGTGGGCTTTCCACAGCTATCAGTGAATCTCTGATTTGGTACCATGGAGCACCTCCTCCTGCTGCATATTGGTGAGTTTCCCTCTCCTCTTTCTCACTCAGCTCCCCTGACCCTTCCCTGCTGCCTGCTATGTACCCTTCCCTACCCTGGTGCTCCAGGGCAGCTGTTGGGCCCAGCCCTGCCCTGGGGCTGGCTGTGTTCAGGCTGCGGAAGCCCCAGCTAAGCCAAAAATGTTCATTTAGGAGTAGGGAAAAAAAAAAATGCAGTTCTACAAACTTCTCATCCATAGTGTCTGAATCATAAAATCATTTCTAGATGGAATTTTTTAGGTTGGCAGTGGGGGGGGGTTACAGGTTTCTTTGTACACACCATATATCTGCCGGCTGCCTCCCTCAAATAAGCAGCATAATCAGCTACGTGGCTAACCAAGTGGCAAAAAAAAAATCACTACTATAATGCAAGTTCAGGCTGTTTCTACCTTCTACGTATTTCAGGCTAAGAGGCTTTCATCTGCTGCCAGAAGACTCTCCCTGTCTCCCTGGGGCTGCAGAAGCAGGCTTTCCCCTCAGTCGCAAGGGATTAAACTGGGCTGGGAGGAGGCAAATGATTGTGCTGAACTGCTCTGCACGGAGCTAGTAATAGCCACTGCTGCCTGAAAAGCATTGCATTGATTGCAGCCACCTTTCTGGAGGCTTTGGTCTGAATTTCATGATCTTGAATGCCTGAGGAGGCTTGTGTGGCCAGGGAATTGGGAATGTGGATATTTATAGTTTTGGCTGCTTGTCAGTCAGTAGCGTAGCCATCCCTACCCATTGTATGGGAGGAGGGAAATGTGTTAGAAACATACTTCTGAGGTTTGGTTGACGAACCCTGCTTTGCTCTGACTTACCGTTTTGTTTGGTCTGTGCAAACAGCATCACTCATCTCTGTAAGCAGGTGCAGGAGACCATCAGCAGTGGTGTGGGCAAGTCACTGAGTCAGTCAGTGGTGGGCTGATGCCCATGCCTTTCCATGGATCTCCTTCCGAGCAGAAGCATGTCCATGCCTTTAGGAATCATAGAATTATGTAATGGCTTGTGTCAGAAGTGACCTCAAAGGTCATCCAGTTCCCACACTCCTGCTGTGGGCAGGGCTGCCAAGCACCAAACCAGGCTGCCTGGGGCTCCATCCAGCCTGGCCTTGAACAGCTCTGGGGATAGGGCATCCACTGCTTCTCTGTAAGCTTGCTTCCATACAACACCATATTTCTGACATTGCTATTACCCGCTTGTGCTCATGGCTCAAGGTACACTGTCAGTAAGCGTACTTGGAATTTAACTTCTCAGTTGATGTCAAATAGTTTTTAATATTTTTATTCTTAAAAGAAACTTGAAGGGATTTATTCTTGCCTACTCCTGTCCCAAAATTATAAATACTATACCATACACTACTGAACTTTATCATCTCTATACAAATAGATGGGAGATAAATATTATTTGATAGTGCTTGTTTCTAAGAAAAAATGGGATGCTTCATAGGTGGCTATTTTTAGGGTCTTTTAAAAACATACTGAAAAAAAAAAAAACCCAAGCACATGTTTCAGTGTTCTGTTTAAGCAGTGTCTTCGAGATTTGCCTACAGCTTAGCTGCTTATTTCACTTAGTATCATGAAGAGCATTGTGTTTTTTCTATGCATTTTCTTCAAACAGTGCTAATCTCAATAATTAGAGAAGTAAAGCTTTTTCCGTCTTTGCAACTTCTAAATATTTCATTTTTTTTTTTAATTATTTCAAAATTCTACATTTATCATGATTAAAGAAGTCTGATTCTTATTTTCTGTTGGAATTAGTAATCTAATTATTAACTAAGCTGTGAATTTATAGTTCCTTACCTCTTCTGTGAGGACCAAGAGTGTTGAAAAAGAAGAGGTTAAATGGCAATTCTTTAATTCTTCAGCTGAAAAGCTTGTAAGAGATTTTGCCAGTTGCACGTTTTCTTAAAAAAGACCAAATTAATTTTGATCTGCATCTTGATCTCTGTATAAAGGAATTTAATTTTGTAGATCTTCCTGTTATTTTTGGTACCCTTTGCAAATCAAGTCACACCCTGAGAAAAATAATGGAGCTTCTTTTAAGTGTTTTCTTGTGGGTGTGGCAGGGGAAGGTGTTCTTTTTCTTTTTTCCCCTAATAAGAAATTCCCATAAATAATATATTTCCTTGTGACTATGTCTGTACACATTTAGCCTGCTAAAAAACTGACCTTATTGGTGAAGTCTGGTCTATATATCACCTGCAGTAATTTATAAATATTTGGCAAGTGTGTCAAGCCCTGATAAACTTCAAAATTAATTTCTTTTCCACGTGAGTTATTAATATTTCATATGGGCTGGCAGGATGTAACATTTGCTATTCTGTTTTCCTTCCACTGCACTTTGTTTTGCCTTTGGAAGTTACAGTAGGAAAAGTACTTACCATGTTAGAACTTCAGTAGATACGGTTGGATATTGTTTTTTCAGTGGTTTGGTGGTTGTTTTGTTTGCTGTTGGATTTTTTTTTCTTTTGTTTTGATGATTTTGTGAATTTGGAGGAATAAAGAGTAAAGAGATACTATGTCGGCTCAATCTTGCTTTGTCCTGAACATCATCTTTATATTGAGGACTTCTGCATAAAAAGGAATCACTTTGAAGGCAAGACAGTGTGCAGAGCATTTGATCTCAACTCTGTAAGCACTGGGGGAATAAGGTTAATATCTACTTGAAATGGGAAGGCTTTGAAGAATGGCTGAAAAGTACTATACACCAAAAAACAAAACAACAAAAAAAAACCAAACCAACAACAAAGAACAGAACAACATAGCTCAGGTTAAGGAGATTTATTTCCCTCACAGGGCCAGCACCTGTAACCTCATTAGATGTGAAAAAAGTTACCTTGTTTGCTGTTCTCTATCCATTGGAAGCAAGACTTGGTTTTTGCTCAAAATTAAAGGACCCAAGAAGCTGACTAGATAATGGATAGATATAACATATTCCACTTTGATGTTTCTTCACCAGCACTTGGTTTTTGCAAAAGTTTATGTTACTGGTCTTCCAGAGAGTCATACTCTCCTTATACCTTCCAAACCCCTTTCAGCTAGATCCAGATTGCCTGTGTATGATGTTATAGCAAAAACAAGAGAAAGGGATCTGCTTGCTCAGGAGCAACTAGCTGAAAATCACATCTTAATATCATGAACTGCTGTGGCTGTACTAGGATGATAGGTTAGGACAGAACAGAAAAATCACTGGGATCAGTATACATGTATCTTTCTGTTTACTTTTGTAAGAACTCATAGTTGCTAATTTATAATTAAAAATACTTGAGTAGTCTAATCTTAATATTTGAATAGATATTTTAGGCTTTTATCAGTCTTTTGCTCTTACAACTTGACCTCATTACTCAGTGTATGTTTCCTTTGATTCCATTTTTTTTTTAATAGTGTTATAAAATACATATTTGTCAGGCAATAAATGAGAGAAAAAAAGAGAGGAACTTTTTGTTGTTGCTTGAGTAGCATTAACCAGATACTAATGTCACAACACCTGTTCTAGAAGAAAGAATATTTAAGATTGTTTCCTTAGTTTGGCCGTAGTTCATTGTCTTCAAATCAATTTGGTTGGTTGTTGCAACTCTAATACATTTACAGTGCTGGAGTCTAACTGTTTTCTGAGCATCAGTGGCATTATCTGCTATGCGCAAGGCTTGTTTTCTCTTGTTCATTTCATTTTGTTAATCCCTTCTTATGTTTAGTAAGTCTCTGGTAGTTCAAGTAAAGCTAGAAAAACTACATGCTGATGGTCTGCTTAACTTTGGTCTAACATATCCAGCAATAGGATTTGTCTGCATGAATATACTTGTAATGGCATGAATCCCTCCTCCATGAAAGAGGTGGGGTTTCATATTCTCTTTGACATGAATTTTCTCAAGTGATGGATTTAAAAGTTGAATCCTTTATTGCCCTCTGTTCAAAAATAACTTTCTCTCATCCATCAGTTTTAGTAACAGCAGAGGTACTACCCAGTAAAATTCTGCAATAGAATTGTTCGTGTGCATCATGCAGGAGTAAATGAGGTAAATGTTATTCCTTGCATAAAGCAAGAGTTCTGAACGTTGTCCTGATCAAGAAAACAGTGCACTAGAAGACAGAGAAACAAATCTAGTCATTACTCTTCAGATCTGTAGATAATGTATCATTAGTGAACTTGTTTGAAATTCTTATTCCTTAAATCAGAACTTTAATGTAAGCCATAATTTCTGTACTTTTGGGCCAGTTGCTGAAGGGAGAATAGTTAAATACTTTTTCAGTAAGTAGTATAAACTTAGTAGTTTATACATATTTAAAGTGTCTGTCTTCCTTTGCTGGTGACTGGAATGCTTTGTCAAGGAGGGAATGTTAACATGTGACAGTCAAGTGCGAAGTACATCTCCTCACAACCAGTGAGAAACAACACACAAACTCAAAGTGAAGCTTCCCTATAGGTTTATCTCATGGATCTTCTGGGGGATTTTTCAGTGAATAAAAGGAAAACTTCTCTGCCTGGAAATAGCATCATGACAGATGTGGTATACTTCTGACATCTTTATTTTTAATTGATGCAATCAGAGGAAAAAAAAAAGATAAGAAGAACAGACGCCCATTGCTCAAGTAATATTTCCTCAATAGTTTTCAAAATATTGAAAGAAAAACTCTTTTATACAGGTTCAGAAGCTATTTTCTATTTTTCTATTTTTAGGGAAAACAGAAAAAGTAAAACCTTGCTATCAAGACAGGTTTCTCGATCATATAGGGTTTCTTTTTCTTTTAGTGGAAACTCTGAAGGAAAACATATGTGGGACTACTGATTATTACCACACATTTCAAAATTCAGATTAATACTATGCTGTACCCCATCTGAATCCCTAAACTTTACATCCTAAGATGACCAAGTATAAATGGTAAGGAACTACTCAACTAAATATATATATATATTTTTTTTTTTTAAGAAAAAATTGAGACTCCAAGACATTAAGTGACTATCATCTCTTCATCCTTTCTGTGCTTTCTTTTCAATGTGTACCTTGTTCTTCACTCTTGCCCTTTTTATTCTGCAGTCAGTAAAAAAAACCCCACCAAATTTCAGTTCTTATTAATTGCTTCTATTGCAAGCATAATTTTCGTCTACTTACTTTGTATTTTACTCTAGTCCCATTAAGTCACATTCGATATTAATTTACCTCGAAACCCTGAAGACTGTACTAAAGTCTTTAATCTCACTTAGCACGTTGAGGAGGAAAACAATTGACTTGGCAGTCATTAATGAAACTTCTGTATAAAGTACAGTATTTTGCTCCCCTGCCCTTTCTACAATCCTTTGATATTACTAGTTTTTCTTATTTCTTTGGCAAAAGGAAGCCTTCATTCTTTCCTTTACCAAGCTATTTGCACATACACCACTGCAGATTAATCAACTGTGTTTTCAAATTATACTACTGGGGAACATATTGGAATTTAAATTCAGGTCAACTTGTGTCTGAAATGAAGTTTCATCTGAAGAACTACAAAATGTGGATGCATTTGTACAGTCAGTCTTTATATATACTTTTTTGTGGGGCTTTTTAAAGCATTATGCTTTATGATGATGATACTTCTGATGCTTGCTTGTTTGGCTTCAGCGGACATTTCAATATGGGCATTTATGCTCTGAAGCAATATTCTTGTCCATACCTTTGGAATTTTAGAGGTGAAATCTAAGAACTTTTTGTGGAATACAATCAGTAAGTTATCTGAAATGTATAAATATAAGATTTACCCATCCATCTTATGCCTATTCAATCACGTAGCTGGTAAATAAAATACTGACATCAAACTGCTGTGAGGGAGATGTTTTTGACTTCTGTATTGTTTTTTCTAAACCCCAAATTGAGCTTAGCACATGAAGTTCATAAGGAAATAACAAGTAATAGTGTGTTATTGCTTTATCTTCTGAAAGATCTTTAGATGTTGTTTCTCCACAATTGCAAACACAATCCCAATGCCCATCTCCTCTCCTGATCACCTGTTACAGTGCCTTTCCAAGTTAATCTAACAAAAGACTAAGTTTCATGAAGAGATGCTCTTTCAAAATGGAACTCTTTGCTAAGGAATCCTGCTAGTGCTCTGCTACCTAATTTAATATAGCAGCACAAGCACCAAAGTCCTGCACTAAATATTGGAAGGATTATTCTTCTTCAGGGAAAACTATGAAATCCCTCAGGAGCGCTTTCCAACCTTCTTGCCTTTCGTCTTTTGAACACCAGCCTTGATCAGTGGAAGGCTCTCCCATGAGAGACCAGTACACTAAAAAGTTAGGCTTCAAATTTTGACCTTTCAAACTGAGCAGTCAGAACTAGATAAAACTTATACATTTTGGGCAACATGAACTCCTTCACAATCATATAATTGGGGCATATTTCCCATCCCTTGTCTTTCTCTATGTAAGCTTCATTTTGACTCACTTCCCTCAAATTCTACCGTATCATAATATTTCTTCAACTAAATTCAACTCTGTAAATGTAACAAATTCTTCAAGTAATAGCAAGATAGGGATAGATAGCCTTTTTCTTTAAATAGTTGAATATTCTAGACTGTATTTTCTACAATACTGTGGCACTGTTTCATTGTGACAAGGTGGTAAATAGATCAGTGTATTCTGAAGTAGTTTTATTTCTTTTAAATGCTGAGAGAACTGGTACTTTATTTACAAGCGGTGTTCATTTTTCATGTCATCATTCCCATGAGAATTAGCATAAATCAGAAGAGCTCAAATGTTCTAATTTCAGTGTGGGACCAGCAGCTGTTTCCCAGAAGTTCAGACATACAGAACTCAGTAAGTCGCAAGTCAGACAGGCAAAGTCAGCTATATCCAGTTTCGTGCTATGATATATTCACCCTACATATGCCCACTAGAGATTGTGATAACAAAAGGATTGTTTAGGGCTTCCAAGAAAGTATAAGTTTAAATACACTGTTATGTAATTTTTCCCTTTTTCACTTTGTAAATCACAGTGGCATAAAAATGCAGTCAGTTAGTGACGAGTTCCTTGGAGGCACGTGATAGCGAACCAGCGTAAGTATGAGACATTGAGTAGCAAAATCTAAATCACTTTTTCTGGCATGTTAAGCATGCATATAGGAGGAGACTAATGTAATGTGTGCTTTTTAGTCTGTAGAAAACCTATAAACAAAATAAAACTAGTGCGTGTGGCAAAAAACATAAATAGCATCTACGTTATTCTTCTGATCTTTAGTTGGACTAGATTCTAGAGCAATCCATGAAAAAAGAGAAAAAGCCTTGATGGAGACATCTCAGGAAGGAGCTATAGATTCTTCTTTGACCCTTCTGAATGGTGAATTTTCTTGTCTCCGTTTCTCAAAAATAGCTCAGATTTACTGCCCAGCATGTGAGAATAAAACAAAGAGAAAGGAAGGAGCCTTTATTACTTATTTTACTGATCAAGGTATTGAGTTGAGTATTTACTGTGTTTGTCACATGGAAGTGTGATATGTTGTGCAAGGTCATCTTGTAGGTGTTTTCCAACCTTGTGATTCTATGATTCTGTGGAAAACAGTAAGTTCAGAATTAGCATCTGCATATTGAGTTGAACCTCTGAATTTAAGACCTGGTGTCCAGACCTGAAGAAAAACCTTTGTTCTTGTGAAGGAATTCTGAAGTCTCTGATATCAGGAAATCTAGAGCTTCTCCCTAAATTTGTGTTTTATATATATATATATATACACACACATATGAGAATGCAGTAGGTGAGAGAGAGAGCTAAGCTTCACTGTCTTACAATTACACTGTTGCTTCAGTACGTCTGGGATGAAGTTCTAGATCTGTACGTACTGAAGTGTGCTCATGTCAATGTGGTCAAAAATGTGCAGCAGTTAATTACTGTAATGTAGGTATAGATTTATATATAACTTTGGCATTTAAAATATGTTATTAACAATTTTTAGTCAAAACAACATTATGACAAGTATATTTAATACATATTTTACAGAACATATTACTGTAAAAATCACTTTGAGAACACTTTGAGTTATTCACATATAATTTCACAAAGAGTTAGTCCTATGCGGCTATTGATTTTTGTTGTTGTTTCTGTTCTTTTTCTCTGAAGTCTTCCTTTCACAACAGTGGAATTTCTGCTCTCAGATTCAGAATGCTTTATGGTGCTATGTCAGTGGAAGAAGCTACCAGCTCACAGCCATCAAATGGCACCACCCTAGTGAGAGGCAACATCTAAATCAGAACCCTTATATTTTATTTTCTTGATGTGCACGTCTTGAAAACTGTCCATTAATTATTTCATGGCACGTATAAGTGATGAATTTAGCTATTTAATGGTAATGCCTTGATGGCATGGCAAGTTACTTAGCATTTTTTTCTTTAAGTATCCACATTACTTATAGGGAGAAAAGTATTTCCAGACTTTTTACTTCAGTGCTAATTGGAGTTTACTGTCAATTTACTACATTAAGCACGAAGGTTCCATTTGGCTATTTCATTAATATGACTGATCTTTCTTTCACAGAAAGAAAGCATTATCTTACTTTTTTTTCTTTTTTTCCTCTAAATCTCTGGTTTCTTTTATTTCCTTTTCCAAAGGCAAACTGAAGTAGAATGAGATTGATGAATGTAGGAATAAGGAGGCTAGGCAGACTGCACTTCTGTTGACTTTTGACTTCGGACTAATAGAGATATATTGGGATATTTTAAAAAGGCAGGTTGGGTCTAATGATTTATTTCCTTACACTATTGCTTAAATCTCTTCACTGCCTTGGTCACAGACCTTTAGTATAAAAACACTTGGTAAACAAATTTGAATTATTTACTCATTGAAAGTGGAAACTTAAGTTGTCATTAAATATTTAAAAATATACATATATATATATGTGCTTAAGAACATATACAGATGCATAGTGGTCATTTTTGTAAACAGAATTACAGTAAATTTCATACTTAAGACAGCAGAAAATATCTGTATTTCACAAATAGATTCTTACCAAACAGTTTAAAATAAAAACATTAGTGTATGCAGAATAGTAAGATTTATTTACATTTTCTCTTTGTTATACTTAAATTGTTGCAGATTATTCTTGACACATACTCATTGATGATAGCTCTGTGAAAATTATGGTGACTTCATAAAATAGGCACAAAGGGAGCACAGGCAGCACTGCAAGCCTCTTCAGCTTTGTCTTGTGAAGGAAACTTATGCTGCCATGGAAAGTCTCCTACTTAAAACATGATTGAATATGGTATCTATCCAGGTAGATGTTGAATCTTACTTACTTGAACTATTTGGGACTACTTACTGCTATATCCAGTGATTTGTTCTAAATTCTGTACTTGCATCAAGCAAGAAGCTAGTCAAGGAGCATAGTAAATATGCTCTTGTTTCCTATGCATTTGTTTTCCTTTGGGGGGAATGGGAAATAAACAAAAATAATCCAGACATCTGTTCTTCATATCCCATCATTAATTAAAATTAAAAATAATAATAATAGTAACTTACACCTCAAGCTAAGGATCTGTTTCCATTTTAAAGATTTATTTTGAATGGCACCTGACCCTTGGAAATGGGCTTCCTGTAATAACATATCAGGCCATTCTCCCTACATTTAGTCTGATCAATGATACAAAACGTACCAAACATTTTGCACCAGTGCCCCTTTTTGTGATATATACATCAGTGGTGCAGTGGTAATTTGTTGAATAGTTATTCAAGTATCATATCCTGGTATGTTCAACAGATGTGCTCTTGCTTGAAAGAGTAGTTTAAAATGAAAAATAAAAGACAATAGTTGCTGATATGCACTGGGAGGTATTGTGATAGTACTGTTTGCAACACCATGTCGGGTGAGAGGTTGAAGGTCAGGCTCCGGGGGCAGCTGCGAAGTTCTGAGGGAGCCGATTCAATAAAGAAAACCACAGCGCTGGGGGCAGGGAGATTTATTGCCAGACTGGTGGATCTGCATCTGCTCTCTTTGGTTTCACATGGATCCAGAATCTGAGTTTTAGATTGCTTATCAGCACATGACTTAGGCTATTGAGAAACAATTCCCATCTGAGCTTGTTCCATTCTATTTTATGTAGGTAGATAAATTATCTTGTCATGAGGCACAGGCATGGAAAATGCCATGGGACTGTGATTTCATCAGTCCGGGTAGAGTTTGTTTGCACACAAAAATGTTGCTTTCTCTTCTAAGTTGTTGACAGTATACTAAGGAACAACTAAAGCGTGTTGAAAGAACAAGCAAATGCAACTCGGTATCCTGCATGTCATCCATCTGCCCCAGTAGACACTGAGGGGAAAAAAGACAAAAAAAAAAAAGATTTTCCCTTATTTTTCTAGAAATTGTCTGTAAACAGTATATATATATATATAAAAAGCATCTGTAACTACTGGAGTAGTTGGAAGCCTTCTTACTTGTAATACGTGCTGGTATTTTTAATTAAAAACTTCCCTGAAAAAATATTTCAAACATAATGTTAGGTTAAAAAAAATAAAAAAATCTTGTGAAATGTAGTTGTCGGAGTTATTGTTTATTTTAAAAAGTAATTTTAAACAGAAAGGAAATAATATATGCTGTGTAATATAGATAATCAGTCTGTCAATACTCACATACAAATGTAAGCATGATATGGTGTGTTTTAAAAGCATATATGTATCTTTCATCATTTAAAAAATACACCATTTTTCTATTGTAGTATTTTTATTATTTTATAGACTACATTTCAGTGGCACTGTTCAGCTATAACTTGATTTGATGGAAGTGAAAGTTACTACAGTGAACACATCCAATACATGAAAACACGCTTTGAATTAACTCTGTTGCTGGGAGTTTTTGCTTCCTTTTCTTTTCAAAGGCATAGTGCTCCTTGAAGATTTCTAAAATTTCTGGGGAATGTGCTCTAAGGATTTTTTTTTTTCGTGAGCATTCCCAGAAGATTGTTTTAAAGATATTTCCCTCCAGGGTTGGCAGGTGTGAGGATGAAATATCCAAGCCTTTCTGCAATATCAGGTTTAGAATTTCTAAAGGGAATGGGAGTGCAACCAAGATGGTTAATAGTTTAGTAAACCCTTTAAAGCTGGGAAGTTGGAAGGGAAAATTGAGGAGTATCTGTATGTGATGAAGCCCATGCCAACTTCAGCTTCTCTGTTGCCTTTGTAAAGTTTGGAAAAACTGACAACTGATTGTGTCAGGGAGATTCAGTGCTTGGGGAAGGCTGTGTGATGAAGCATTCCAATATTTGCTCTTTCATTCAGTGTGTATTCCCATGCAGCTGGCTGAGGTGGGTCACATCTGTCCCACAGCCATTGCAGTGACCTCTGATCACTTAGCTGCAAGAATAGCAGCATAGAGCAGGTCCTTCCAGCCACTGGCCTTCTGTCTTGCATACTGTTGCAGCTACTATTGCCTCATATCTCTTTGTGCTTGTCAGCAGTCACTGTACAGTGAGATGGACTGTCACTCCAACAGGCAGCAGAAAATAGTATTGTTGATCATGTTCCTGGCTTAAATGAAGTGTAAATCTGACAGTTTGTGTTTGACCTAATGCTACCTTGTAAATTAAACCTGTCATGTTTTGACTCCTTTTGCTTATTACTAGAAACATGACTACAGCACTCCAAAAGGATGTAACAGCCTAAATTCACATGCATAAGAGTGATGTGATATCTGTGTACCACACTGAATTCTTACAATGATAGGATGACTTGACATGAACCCTTCAGTATTATGGAAAGTGCTCTAAATTAAAAGTAAATTCTGCCATTGTTATCTTGGCTCTTTAACCATATATTTCAAGAAATTAACAGGCTTTCTCATGCAAACATCTCTTAGAATTTTAGAAATATCTTTCAACTGAAACACCTCAAAATAAAGTTCTAAGTTATGCCTGGTTTTCAGAACAGAGCTACTTATGTTTGCGTTTATCATCCCAATAAATAAAATCCTTTTCTGTTACCTGTAGGAATCTGTGGCTTTCTTTTGGAACTTTTTACCTTTTCCTAAAGAGCTTTTCCTCGCCAAAAAGAGAAGCATTTTTCTTTTTTTTTTTTTCTTTTGCTTCTGGTATCTCAGACATGACAGTGTTGCCAGCTGCCACTACATGTGGGGATAGTTTCTGTGATTTGGACACCTGTCAGCAAGAAACTGAAAACCACTCGCAATGCTACACAGCTGCTGTGTGTAATGATTTAATATTATCAAGCAATAAGGAGTTAGGACGTGTTTCTCCTTTTCTGTTGCTCTATGAAATAAATGATGCGGACGAATCCTTTTTGTGGTTATCCTCCAGCATTTGAGATACGCTCTCAAGTATTTGGTAAATAAAATGAAGACTACTAACTCCTTGTTTATTGGATTTTAAACTACTTTTATTATCTGGTATGCTACAGAATTTAGGTTTTTCTCTAGCCAGGTATACTCAAAACCAAAAGCCTAATTTCCAGAACTTGTAATGCACGCCCATGTTTGTCAACCTGAAACTGAACCAGCATCTTATCCATCAGCATTAAGAGCATGACAGGGAGCTGTTATCACTGTGCGTGTGTGTCTATAGGCCAGAATGTTACTGTACAGTATTTCAGATCTTCTTGGTTTCATACAGTTTTGTTGCAAATTCTCCCAGAGCAGTTGAAGTCTGTATTTCTCGTCTGAAAGTAAAGCTATATAAACCTTCCTTGCTTACATATATTTCATACACAACTGTCATGCTTCTTCAAGTTTAAAATCGTATTCTAGAGAAAAATCGTTCTCACTTTTTTATTCTGGGCTATTCCAGGTCTCATATGCCACATCTTTTACTTTTTCTAAACAGAGGGCAGTGCTTTGTGAAATTAGAGGAAAGAAATTGTATTAATTCCTTGTTATCATTGACACTGTGCATACGTCTCCATCTTCTTGTTCAGTGAATTGTTGTCCATATCCCAGTGGGTTAAGTCAAGGATAGAGCATTCTAAGCTAGTTCACATCTTGTTTTAAAGCAAGCTCCAACAATCTGATTTTGGGAACCTTCTAAAATCCTTCTAAAATACGTTCTAAAATGCACCCACTTGTACAGGTTGGCACAGATGATTTAGTGGATAGGGAGGGCTATGCTCTATTTTGATTTCTCTTTAATTTCTGTTTTTTATGACTTACAGTTAAAAAAAAAACTCTGTGGTTAAAGCCCAATTACTTTCTTCTGTACAAACACTGAGTGAAACAATTTTAACAATAAATCTAGAGTTTAGATCTGATGGAATAAGCTGTGCATTTCTAAACCCTTCACTAAGGAAAGGCTTAATGCTAGAATAAGAGGGTGGGAGAGAGGAAAGCAACAGTGCTGTATGAACTTGAAAACAGACCAGCTCTGACCTCACAGGAATGTAAAGTCTGGTGAACTTGACAGTATCTTTCACTGACATCTGTGACATTTTCTGAAAATCAGTGGATAATGTTTGTTCCAATAGGTTCACAGATTTTTTTTGTCCAGTTTGTTTGGACTTGAGTGAGGTGGTCCCATAAAATACAACCTACTACAGATTTTAGTACTGCTCTTTGTCAAGCGCACCATCTAAGACCCAGTTGTTTATGGATCATTTGTACTTCTATCTCTATTTGCTAGCTGGAAACAAACTGTAGGATTCATTAAACAGTGAGGTTATTCATTTATTGGAAAACTAGTTTTTATGAGTCTTTAGATGCTGATTTCTTTACTGCTGGGAGTAGTATAAAAAAGAGAACAGCTATACAGTTTGTTTAAAAAACAAAAAATTGATAATTTCAGTGATTGTGTTGATCTGTGCAGACTTTTTCATAAATTGAGTTTCTATTTATCTGGTTTTAGATACTTTTATTGTATTCCCAGGCATAGCTCCTTAGGGAAGCAAAAATGTTGACTCCTCAGTGGTGCCATTTTTCACATTGAAGGGTTACACGTTTTAAGGAGGAAAATAAATGTGCCTTAAATGACAGAGCTGACATCTAGAAATCTGGAAGTGTTTTTGAATAAGCTGTTCACAGGGTACAGCTAGGTTTTCATTTGAATCTATAATAAGTTAGATTGAGTCAGTTCTAATTCATTTCTGTACAGATTATACCTTCCTAAACTTAATTACTATTCTTCTCCTAATATGTCCCTGAAGATCAGCTATTTTACTGCAATTACTGAAAATGAAAAGGAGAATAAAATTTAGTGACAGTAAACTAGGCTCCTCTACCTTACATATTCATTTTGGGAGTCTGTTTTTTGCTGATTTTCTTTTTCTCCTGCTGACTGAAAAACAGCTCCTACTTCATAATGAATTTAACAATCAAGCCTTTAACAGCCGTGGAACTGAGTTCTTTCCTGTTAATATATTGACATAATTAGGCACAACTCTAGATGAATTCAACTCTTTTTTTTTTTTTTGGTTACAGTAGGCTTAGGATATTTTTCAAATACCAAATATCAAACAGTGTTTTTGATGTAGATTCAGTCATTGATTTTTATCTCCTGATTTCTTTAGGGCCTTTTTTTTCTTTTTTTGGAGACAATATGGAGTAGAATTATTAGTGCATTCATTAAAGCAATTATTTTAAATATCTTCAATTAGTGGGAAGTACCTATGTGGGATATATATCTGGAATGTAATTAGTAAATGAAATTGGGGCTACACTGAATGACTACCAATTTAATCCAGGTTATAGATGTGATACAATTAAAAAACTCCCAAGCAAAATCAAAGTGGTAAGGTTTGAGCTTCTGACCACAGGTAATAAGAAAGCTGATGAAGTTCCAGCGAAGATAACCTTTAAATTTCCAAGTGGAGGTTGGTCAGACTTGAGATGACAGAAGAATATAGGCTGTCCTATGGGTTGCAAAAGAAAAACAGAATACGTGTTTTTTGATTCTTAATTATTAAAATGTACGTGTGTATGTAGGCATTTTGTTGCAGGAGGGAAATGAACATTTTATACATGTAGATAGCAATAGGACAAGAGTGAGTAGTTTTGAACTAAAAAACAGATTTGGATTGGATGTCAGCAGGAACTTTTTCACTGAGTGGATGGTGAGATGCTGAAACAGGCTGCCCAGAAAAGCTGTGGATGCCCTACCCATGGAGGTGTTCAAGGCCAAATTGAATGGGGCCCTGCATATGACTGGGGATCAGAAGTTGAAAGATCNCAAGGCCAAATTGAATGGGGCCCTCAACAGCCTGCCCTACTGTTTGGTTTAATGATTGGTAACTCTGCCACTGCGGGAGAGTTTAAACTGGATTATCCTTGAGGTCCTTTCCAACTCAAGCCATTCTATAGCTCTATGATATAATGTAGAGAGAGAGATACAGTAAGGAATCAGTGCTTTAGTAAGGCTCCAACCCTGCTTTTTTTCCTTTTTTATTTATTTTTTTCTGTCTGTGATGAACAGTAAGTAGGATTTCTGACTGAGCTAGGCTTCTACCATGAGGGGAAATAAAGTAAAGAACGTGAAAAAAACACAGGTCTGCAAAATGTCCCCTTCCTTTCCATTTATTTTTATTTTCTAATGATGCTGAATTTGCAAATACTTTTTTTCCCAATTCTCAGATAGGATAAATCACTTCATATAATTTGTTGTCTAATGCAGACTTATAATAGCAATATTACTTTCATTCCAAAACTTTGTCTTCTGGAGTGTGAGATGCCTAAGATTTTTATTTTCTTTTCTGCAGAATTATTAATTAAACTGAATTAGGCTAAGTAATTTTGTAATTTCTTTAAGCATAGCAATAGCTGAAATAAACTTTGTTAGATAATATAGAATTTTTAAATGTCTGCTTTTCTTGTGAGATTTTTTTATTAGGCTAGAAATACTGGACAATTAATTTAGAATAAAATTAGGAATCTTGGGCCATCAAATTTAGGCTAATAGTCATTCTGGGACACAGGTACTTTAGTGGTTGGTCACATCTTGAGGAGTTGAGTCTTGATGAAAGCTGAAAGGCTAGACTGTGTGGGGCACAACATTTGTACTTCTGCTCTGAAAAAAGGTTTGTCTTTTGGAAACTGGAGGAGTGTGACCCAAGCCTGGCTTTTTAGGGAAGTACTTGTGTATGTTTTGGAGGAATGCAAAAGACCTTCTCACCTAGGTCTTCTGCACTAGGTCCTCTACCCAGTTTGAGGAAGGTTCAGAAAGGAGAGAGAAGATGTTAACAGATGTTCAAGAATCATACTCTGTGTTCATCCTATATCAGATCAGATTTGAGACACTGAAGGTAATTTTATAATCATTTCTGAAGGTTACTACATAGCAGACAGCAAAATAGTACATTTTGTTTAAGCTTCAGATACTTCTGCATTTATGAACGTTTATCTGGGTTCCTAAGTTAAATTTTCAAAGACACAGAGACTGCATATGATGAGGATCAGAAGTTGAAAGCTCTGAACATACATGGCAATTGAGAAGTGTGTTGAGAATTATTGGAGAGGAGCACACTGGATGAGAACTGGTCATTTACTGAGGCCTTCTCCTCATTGCTGTCCCTCATGTAGAACCTTACAGGTAAACTAACTTCTGAAAATCACTCTCCTTACCTTATTCCACTCAGAGAATGTTCACAAGTTGGAATTAGTGTCAGAATAAAATGCTTTTTTGAATTTCCATTTCATTTTCAATTTCTATCTTACAAAGACAACCCAATGTTGTTCAGGTGTTAAAGAGCTTAGCATCCAATAATTTGATGTTACTTAAATGTATAATTTATGTCTTTTAAAAAATGTTGCAGTATCTTGTGGTCACCACAATGTAGAGTTGATTTTTATGGCAAAATTTGAGTCATGGTGTGTGTAAGGAGCAGAAACTGATCTTTGCACTCTGAGAGATTGTCTTTCACAGTGGTTGTAGGTGTGGATTGATGCTCACCAAATTTTAGGATAGACAGGAGCCACATTTCTATACAATGCGTACTGTGAAAAATGAGGCAGATAGTAAGGGAGTCATTTTGTCAGATGATAATGCTAGTAAGTGAGGGAAAATGTGAGAGAAATTACTACTTTAGGCAAATAAATTGGCTTTATTTGTAGAGCCAGTTCCTATCAAGCTACATTTTCTTGAAATATTTGGTATTTATATGTGGCTACCATTACCGTTATTTTTTAAGTATCTGAACAGAAGAGTTAAGTAGTAAGAAAGGATGCAGTTTGAAACTATTCAAAGCTGTTTAAAGGTGGTTATTTGTTTCACTTAAATTGTTCTATACATAACCTAGATGCTGTTTGAAATGAATGTTTTGCTATATTAGAAGGTGCATATAACTTATTGAATTAGACTGCCTCTAGCTATGACAGATGATTTCTTGTACCTTAAAAAGGGAAATAAAAAAAGATGAAAGCAATTGTATGGTTAATATGAATAAAAATCAATATATAATAAAGGAAGAGGTACGTAGTATAAAAAGTGCAATGTCAGCACAAATCAAAAAAGATGCTTAAACTCAATTGATGGTACTAGTATGTGGCATTAACAATTCCCTGACAGATAAGTATGGTTGTACAACTCTTAGAAGGTATTAAAAGACACTTGTTTGTAGATGACTGAAAAACTGTAGTATGTTATTATAAGTGCTAACATCAGAAAAACATCAAATGTGTCAGCAGAAATTCCTCTTTTATTATATAAGTGGATTTAAACTGAGTATCCGTTCAGGAAAACTGACATCAGACTGTTATGTCTGATGACATGTGAGGCTTCTGACTTGCATGTGCTGATGAGATCAAGCTGAATGACAGAAACATCACTAGCTAATTTAAACACCTGTACAGTATGTGGTGAGGTTCAGCAGAGGTGCATGGAGGGTGCCTATGGTTCTGATTTAGAAAAGCATGTGTAACAAAAAATAAATAATAATTTAAGGAAAAAAAATAGGAAAAAAAATCTGTCCTATGTCATGAACATATGAGATGACAGTTTTATGTGGAATGGTATCCTCACATGAAACAGTCTAGGCTTTTCTGAGATGAACAAATGAAATGAACGAATTCCCACTTGTAGACATAGCACAAGAGTCTTAGTGAAGCAAACTTCACTGAGCTGGACACCCCATTTTAACACAATAAAAATATTTTCTTTCTATATGGACCTTTAGATTTCAGAAATGGTACAGGAAGATACCGTGGGTTTGGAGCTTTTTAAGCACTATGTTTCCCACTGAAGCATTTAAGTACTGATGAAGATCAGCAGTTTAGGAGCAAGCATGGTGACATCCTTCAAAAGAAAGGAGGCTTGAGAAGTGACAAAATGAGATCCTGCAGGAAATTGTTAATTGAGGCCCATAATGAAAGACTTTTGCATAGATTAACATTTTGCATGGTAATTGTTTGAGATTTCCTTTTGGTATGTTTTTCCAAGTCGGGATGTTCCAAGATTTTAATGTTTTCTTGTTTGTTTTTCTATAGGCTTAACATTTTTGTTTGTTTTTATTGTGGTAAAAGCTTTGTGGATATTACTTTTTATCAAAAGCATTTAAATAGAAAATTCAACAGTGTAATAATATATTTTACTGGATTGTTGAAATATAAGGGAAGATTGATATTACAGTAAATGAAAAATAATACAAAAGCAGCAGATCTTGTTCTAATACCAGATGATGAGTCCATTCTGTCCTGAAATTCCGAATATCATTAAAGAAATGCTGAGAGTGGAATTTCCAAAGTGTATTTGAAGTAATACAATATTTATGATGATAAAGTACGTACCATTGGCTTCCCACATAATCCCTTGAGGCTCGTTGGCTGCATAATTAACATAGGTATTAGATTTCAGAAAACTCAAATGACAATTTCACTTCTTAGTGAAAAGACAAAGGCTTTATGAAAAGACATGCATCAGAAGACTTGGTAGCATATGACTGCCTTTTTTTAAAGTGTCTGCAAACGGCACACTATTTTGTGTCAGAGACAAAAATGGTGGTGGGCTAAGCCAGATATAGCTGATGGCTAAAAGCAGGAGACTGCTGACTGTGTCCTAAAGAGTACTGCAGTCATCGATGAAGGGATTTGAATATTGCACTGATTGATTGTTTGCCCTTGGTATGAATGCTTAATCATCAAAGTCAAAAGTCACTAATTTGTATGGAATCCAGCTTAAAAAGTAGACTTCTCAGATAAAATTAATTGTACATTAGATTTGTGCACAGCCCATATCTAGGCTTGAGGAATCCTTCTAGGACTAGAATTAGAGAACCCAAACCATCAAAATGACAAACTCTTATACGTTGCCTTCTTATCTGCATGGCCTGTTAGCAAGATTGTGGCATCATGATAAAGTGCACATTCAATTCACTGGTGCTGCCCAGAACTGACACTGGTAGAGAAGGCACAGTTTTTAGAAGCAAAACTAGGATACTTTGAATTTAAATGCAGTCATTAACTATTGACTACAGCTTTTGTCTGCTATTCCAAGGTTGCAGGCAGTTCTCTTCATTTCCTTAGGGAAAGACTCTGGCTTGGTTGACATCAGTGGGATTTTTGATGCTTCAATGTAACCAGGAATTGTCTTTTGATTTCTGAGTGAATTTAATGGAAAAAAAAAACTCAAATAAGAGTTTCGTTCGAAAATTAAGAATGTTGTTCACTTCTGAGGTCTGAGTCTGCAAACTAGTTTCTCAATGAGAAACTGCTTAGTGTGTCTTTATGGAATGATCTCTTTTCAACATATCGTGTATTAAATGAGGTGGTACTTTGTGGTTCATTGGGAAAAAACTCAAACTTTTTGTGGTGTTCAAATCAACCATGGTTACCTAGCAAGTTTTAGTGATTTGTAGCTGGTGGAGCCTGAGAAAGATGCTTGTATAAACTTCAACATTGCCTGATAGTTGCTTTGTATGAAGTTAAAATAAATAAATAAGCTAAAGTCATATTTTTATTTTTTCAGCATAAGAAGCAATTATTGACTTCCCTGTCCTTGGCATAGTGTAAAGATTGATTAGCATTAGAAATGAATATTGATCAAAACTCAGATGGTGGGTCAATGAAAATTAAGTTGAGGAATTTTTGTCTTCCTAAGATTAAGCTAACATTTTGCTCTGTGATTTCTGTCCTAGGTTTTTGGTTTCAGATATGCTGAAAATGTAATTGCAGATGCAGGATTCTAGCTACTTCTAAATGTACTTTGATATATGACAATGTGTTCTAGACAGTTTAAAGTCAGATGAAAATGATTATCAAAATCAGACAAGCTGTTTTGTCTGTTGTGTTGCTGATTTCTTTTTTGTTTTGTTTTGTTTTTCAAAACAAAAAGACTGCAGTCTTACTGTGCATAAAAGGTTTGTCTGCGTTGCTGTATTAATTCCTAGACCTGTCTGACGTACTCTTTTTTGTGCTGATGGTGGGTTATCTAATGATGAGATGTGTACAGAGATTGCTTTTATGTACAGACCTTATTGATCCTATATCACCTTCAGGAGTCAGGGAAGAATGTTGTGGGATTAAGAAACTGGAAGTTGCCACTGGCCCTGTGGGTCACAGTTTATTTTATTCTCTGGTTATAGCCTATTTTCCTAAAAATATTGTAATAATCTTTACTGTAGATAAGCCTTTCTGAACCATGTATGTTTCTTTCTATTTTGAAATAAAAGGTTTGATTTATTATTATTTTTTAAACTGGTATAAAATATTTTCAGCGGGATATGCTCTAGGATCTGTTTGGCTTGACATTTTTGAATATTAATTGTGCAATTTGGTAAATATTTTCAAGACTTATCTCATGGGTTCCTTTGCTTATGGCTTCTCCTTCATCACCAAATTTTGTCAGTAAATAAAAGAATATGGATTTTTTTTTAAAATCAAAAATTGCTGCTAGAAATGGTGACTTGAGTGAAAATTAAACTTAGCGCTTAAGCCTAGAGTGTCTTTAAATTGTCTTTGCAGAAATTTGTGAATAAGGAACTATTTTAACATTTCATTTGTAAAAATCAGCTCCTGCAGCCATATTAACTAGAGGGCTAGACAGTGTGTAGCCAGTCCATAGACCGAGATAGTATTTTAGATATTTCCAATTAAACCTGTGTTGGGCACAAAATAAAGTTATAAGGTTGACAAAAGTATCACGCTTCCAAAAAATGGAGAAAAATAAACAATATGCTGGTACTTGAGATTTTTCTCCCACTTGCACTGTCAAGGCAGGTAAAGGAGATGGTGTCTATATTCAGATTAATATTCATTAGAAATCGTAGCTTCAGACTGGGGTCTGAGAGCCAAGTTGAATAATATTCGAAGGATATTGAATTAGGCTTACGTATCACTTGGCAGTGGGTGTTGGATACACGTAAAGTGTGAAGAGCAGAGTCATCGTGAAGTGTTCATGTTGGGACAAGGAAAAAGAAATGAAGTATTAGGGAATGGGGATATAGCATAGAGAACTAAGAAGTAATTTCTGATGGTAATGCTGAGTCCCATTTTAGTTTCTGAGGATTCAGGTACAACAGGTAAATCCCAGCCTGGGGGAGAGCAGGATAAATGAGTGGGGGTTAAGTGGAGTTTGTTGTTGCTTTTCACCTTCTGTGCTGCTCCTCCAGCCCTTTCTCCAGGGCCTCAGCAGCAGTAGGAGTTCACTGACCAGGAGGTAGCTCTTGTTTCTTTCTTGTTATGTTATATATTTTGCTTTTTTACACACAGCTTTCCTTTGAGCTATGTCCAGGCTGTCTCCTTTGAGAAAGCATAAAAATTATGGACTCTACATAGATGTCTTTTTGTGGTCCCTAATACCCTCTGCAAATAGCAGAGAGAGTCGGCTTTCTGTAGCTGGCACTTGTAGCTCCCTTGCTTTTTGCTGGTGTTCAGAAAACTAGTGAATACAGCAGGGGCCAATAAGCAGTGCCTTTATTCCGCTCAACTGCAAGCTAAGGTTGCCTGAACTTCTGTGTTCCTATGTAATAAAATTCACTGGAATAAATTATTTTTCTTAAATAACTATTGGTAGTAACCTTGGCCTGTGAACCATGCAAAAAATAGGAAGGGGTTCTGAGACTGAGCGACCGTCCTGTTTTTGGACTGATTTTGAAGCCCAGCAATTACATGCTGTCCTATGTACTAAGTTGATTTGAAAACGTAATTTTGCCCTTGTAACATGATTACTTAAGTGATTCTCCTAATTCGCTTAGAATTCTCTATTTCAGTGTCAAGTCTAAAGACTGAAGTACCAAAACTAAGTGCAAACACATGGGTTCGAGATGACAGATTTAGCTCTAATGCTCAGTTTTGTTCTGTCAAAAAAGTCTGATTTGTATTCATTTGCTGCTTCTATTCTTCTTTCTGCATTTGGGTAAAAGCTTGAAAAGTCCCTTATTCTCACTGACTTACTTAATCCTTTGATCCTTTTTATTTTTAGTTCCTTTTTCAATTTTAACCTTTCTGTAGTTGCACGTGTTCTCTGAAGCTGTTATTCTCCAAACATCTCTTTCCTTTCCTCACGATAATTTCTGTCCTTGAATAGAATGTTCAAAGTAGCTCAAGTCTCATATTCAGAAGATACATAATTACTTAGAGATCTTTTCTCTTTGAGTATCATTGAACTAAATGTTAAGCTAATCACTTTCAAGTACTGAATTTATGTTGCTATCTTGCTTTTCTAATCTTCAACATTTTGCCTTGTCCTTTTTGTTCTCTTCAATTGTATCTAGTTCTTTCCCTTTCTGCTTTCCTCGTTTTCCCTCTACTGTGTATCTTCTGTATTTTTCAGGTCCATTTTTTTCTGTGTATTCATATTCCATTTTTTCAACAATTGGATTTTATTTATTTATTTACTTCGTTTACAGTCCCATGAAATCTCATACTTTATTATTATTATTTTTTTTAATAACTTTCATTTGGTCTTTTCTTCAAAGTATCCGCAATAGCAAAATGGGGAAAGAAAACAGCAATATACCAGCTGAATCTAGTCTTTTATTCTGCTTCTTATATTCTGCTGATAAGACAGCCACTTCATATCCGTCTTTAGGCTCATTTTCTGAAATGCATGCTACAAAAATGTCTCTTAAGGGAAGATTTGTGAACCTCAGCAAGGTAAGCTGACAGCCTCAGAAGAGAAAAAATTAATACTTTCATTAAGCATAGCTACAAGGCAAAGATCCTCTTCTTTCTCTAGTATATTCCCCAAGCACTTCTTTCCACAAAACTGTATGATGTGTCCCTTTTTATGTATTCAGGGTAGCTTACTACACTATAAATTACAGTCCAAGATTTTTAACCTCTCAGTTCTTTGTGCAGATGCTTTCTTTAACAACTTTTATAATTGAAAAACTTAGTAAGATTGATGCAGAGAAACCTGACACTCTCCAAAAGTGCATTAGGCCAACACTACGCAGAAATCATGGTATGAGCATTTTCTATGGAAAGCAAGTATTGTACCTTTCTAAAGCAAAGCATTTCAGGATATTATTACAGTGGGATAAATGTAAGTTTGTAAGAGAGTATTCACGACAAATTGATTAATTCCTTTAAGTTGGAAAATAAATGATAATGAATCCTGAAAATATTTTTGTTCATGACTACGTAGAATGCTATACTAATGTGTGTCAATATGAGATACTGATTCTTATTAAAAAAGAGGTTACACCTATCTGATAACCGTTCGCAAACAATTTCTGTAACTCATGCATAGTCATTTTATATGTTTGTTAGTTTCAAACTGCCATTATCTGTGGGCATCTGTATTTCTCAAATTATGCCAAGATAGGTTGAGTTCATATCTAAAAAGTGTTAAAATTGACCTGGTTAAGTTATCAGTTGTGAAGTACTTGTGAATGAAAGATCAAAGTCTGAAAAGCTTCCTGGGAAGAGTTTTGAACATAAATTTACATTGTCTCAATGAGATATCCTCCCCTTGAAAAAGTCCTTCAGATAATAAAGGTTTGGCTTAGATTTGGATGTCAGCTTTTAGTATTTGCTTGCTGATCCTGACACCTGGTTAGCTAGATAAATTGAGGATGACACTTCTTGGAAATTAGCTGAAGTAGAGGTAATTGTAAGGAGCATTTACACATCTGTGTATGCCTTCCTTCAAACCTGTTAATTCCTGGTATTTTAATTATATGTAAATTGACTTGAGTATCCAAGTGATTTTCAGGTTAACTGACAAGGTAGATGACTGGAGAATAGCCAGTGTCATTCCCATCTTCAAAATGGGGAAGAAGGAGGATCTGGGAAACTACGTGCTAGTCAGCCTCACCTCCGTCCCTGGAAAGATGATGGAACAGTTTGTTCTGGATGCCATCTCCAGGCAGCTGGAAGAAAGTACAGTTATCAGGAGTAGTCAGCATGCGTTCACCAGGGGAAGGTTGTGCTCAACCAACCTGGTGGCCTTCTATGATGTCGTTACTGACTGAGTGGATGGGGGGAGAGCAGTGGATGTTGTCTGCCTTGATTTCAGCAAGGCATTTGACACTGTCTCCCACAACATCTTTATAACAAATTTGAGGAAACATGGAATAGATGAGTGGATGGCCAGGTGGGTTGAGAACTGGCTGACTGGCAGAGCTCAGAGGGTTGTGGTGGGTGGCACAGAGTCCAGTTGGAGGCCTGTACTTAGTGGTGTTCCTCAGGTGTTGGTGCTGGGTCTGGTCCTGTTCAACATCTTCATCAGTGACCTTGATGAGGGGATAGAGTCCACCGTCAGCAAGTTTGCTGATGATACAAAGCTGGCAGGAATAGCTAATGTGCCAGAAGGCTGTGCTGCCGTTCAGTGAGACCTGGACAGGCTGGAGAGTTGGGCAGAAAGGAACCAGATGAGGTTTAACAAGAGCAAGTGTAGAGTCCTGCACCTAGGGAGGAATAATCGCATACATCAGTACAGGCTGGGGGATGACCTGCTGGAGGGGAACTCTGAGGAGAGGGACCTTGGGGTCCTGGTGGGCGATGGGTTGGCCATGAGCCAGCAGTGTGCTCTGGTGGCCAAGAATGCAAATGGAATCCTAGGGTGCATTAAAAAGAGCATGGTCAGCAGGTCAAGGGAGGTGATCCTCCCCCTCTACTCTGCCCTGGTGAGGCCTCACCTGGAGTATTGTGTCCAATTCTGGGCTCCCTGGTATAAAAAAGTCAGGGACCTCCTCGAAAGAGTCCAGTGGAGGGCCACAAAGATGATAAAGGGCCTGGAGCACCTCCCTTATGAGGAAAGGCTGAGAGACCTGGGTCTGTTCAGCCTTGAATAAAAGACTGAGAGGATGTCTAATCCACATCTATAAATATCTAAGGTGTGGGAGGCAAAGGGAGGTGGCTGCACTCCTCTCAGTGGTGCATGGTGTTAGGACGAGGGGAAATGGTCAGAAACTGATGCATAGGGAGTTCCGTGCGAATGTGTCTAAGAATTTCTTCACAGTAAGGGTGACAGAGCACTGGAACACACTGCCTTTAGAGATTGCAGAGTCTCCTTATCAGGAGATGTCCAAGACTTGCCTGGATGCCTAACAGCAACCTGGTCTAGGGAGTTGCTTTGGCAGGGGGGTTGGACTCATCTCCAGAGGTCCCTTCCAACCCCTNAGATGAGGTTTAACAAGAGCAAGCGTAGAGTCCTGCACCTAGGGAGGAATAATCGCATACATCAGTACAGGCTGGGGGATGACCTGCTGGAGGGGAACTCTGAGGAGAGGGACCTTGGGGTCCTGGTGGGCGATGGGTTGGCCATGAGCCAGCAGTGTGCTCTGGTGGCCAAGAATGCAAATGGAATCCTAGGGTGCATTAAAAAGAGCATGGTCAGCAGGTCAAGGGAGGTGATCCTCCCCCTCTACTCTGCCCTGGTGAGGCCTCACCTGGAGTATTGTGTCCAATTCTGGGCTCCCTGGTATAAAAAAGTCAGGGACCTCCTCGAAAGAGTCCAGTGGAGGGCCACAAAGATGATAAAGGGCCTGGAGCACCTCCCTTATGAGGAAAGGCTGAGAGACCTGGGTCTGTTCAGCCTTGAATAAAAGACTGAGAGGATGTCTAATCCACATCTATAAATATCTAAGGTGTGGGAGGCAAAGGGAGGTGGCTGCACTCCTCTCAGTGGTGCATGGTGTTAGGACGAGGGGAAATGGTCAGAAACTGATGCATAGGGAGTTCCGTGCGAATGTGTCTAAGAATTTCTTCACAGTAAGGGTGACAGAGCACTGGAACACACTGCCTTTAGAGATTGCAGAGTCTCCTTATCAGGAGATGTCCAAGACTTGCCTGGATGCCTAACAGCAACCTGGTCTAGGGAGTTGCTTTGGCAGGGGGGTTGGACTCATCTCCAGAGGTCCCTTCCAACCCCTACAATTCTGTGATTTTGTGATGTATGATACTGTGAGCGTTAAGCCAACCTTGGGATCAGGCTGTTTCTCAATTGCTTTTCAGAGAGCTTTTGGCTGCTAGTGTGGAAGAGGCCTGTTCTGGCTCATCAGCTAACTCTAGAGCATGTGGCTGCAGTAGCAGATACAAGACACTCTTTCAAGAGTATAGTGCCCATCAAAAGCTGTTGTGGGCTTATTGTAAGAGCAATCCCTCCATTTACGTGCAAAAGTAGATTTGACCCTTCCTCCGATATATTCAATTTATTCTAAATTCCACATGAAGAATAAATCAGTGATAGAATTCGAAGGCGTGTTTTTTATAAACTTATCTAAGGACTTATTACACTGGCATGCATTACTGTTGAATTACTTATTGACACTTACTTACTGATGATTTATTGGCTTATTGATGAGATCTCAACTGATACATTGCTAAATTGATAAGATGCAATGCTGTATGTCAGTGCTTTTTTGTTTTCCCGAAGGAGTGCAGTCAGGATTTTGATAAGCCTCTTAGTATACTGCTTCATATGCATAAAATTAAAGAATTACTTAACACTCAGTGCAATTACAGCTGTTAGAAACATACATTTGCATTTCTTTATGTATCATTACATGGCAACAGTGGTAGCAGTACACTTTTTTGATATTCTGATAGTGACAATATTAAAATGTTCTCTCCTGTTTTTATTTTATTACATTTTTGAGATCACCGTGGACAACTGCGGCAAAGTATCTTCAATTTTGCCCTTCAGAATGTCTCTTGCTCATAAAAACAGCTTGACAGAGCTGTTACATAGATGCATCTATTTCAACTGCTGACATACACAGCATGACCAAAAGTAAATAAATGCAACAGATTTTTCAGTGTAAAAATAATAATAATTAAAAAAAAAGTAAAATGTAGTACAGATTTGTTAAATCCTTAATTCTTTAAAGCAAAACTTTAAAGTAGAGGCACATTTTCTTCAAAGACTCAGTGTTTTCCTGCAGGTCTTCCTTTAAATGAAATAATTCCATCCCTTTTCCTTCCCTCCTCTATCTCCCTTCACCTTTGGGAGAAGTGAAAAACTTAGCAGCTTAGCACCTAAAGATACCTCTAAATCAGTGATCCCAGACAGTGATTAGAAACCCTCTTCTTAATGAAAAAGATATAACTTGGTAGAACCACGTCAGCACGCTGTTACAGCTTTATGCTTTAGGATATCATAACCGTTCTGGCTTAGAGAAGAGCATTCACCATAGTTTATCTTTGACATGACTTTCTTTCACATTTTATGTAACTATTTCAAGTTCTCCATAGAATTCAGAGCTAATTCTCAGGTGTGACATATCACACTCTTTGCACTATTGCATTTCTGTACGTCACAGCTATTGTCCTGGCTTCTCAGAGTGCTGCAGCTGTTCAGTAAATGCAAAACACTGTAATTACAAGAGTTTTATTTCTTCTGTATTTAGGTTCTAGGGGGAAAAAAATTCAATCCAGTGCCCTTCCTAGCTGCCTCACTGAACATACATACTTTCTAAGCAGTACTTTTCACAACATCAGGATTTTCTCATGCCTTCTCTATTTTGATGCTGTTGTATTCACGGCTGTTGAATGTTTACTTTTTCTCTGCCTTCTAAACTCCTTAGACTAATTCTATATTCGAATCTTTATTCATATGAACACAAGATTATTCACTTCATCTCATTCTTATTTGTAAAATAAAAGTTATAGAATAATAAAATGAAAGTTATGAATAATAGTTTCTAGATTTATTCAGTATTCAGCTTTTATTGTTTGTGAGAGGTAAGCTGACAAAAGATTTCTTTGATATACTGTTCTGATTATTCCTCAGAGTTTAAAATGTTCTCTGTAATCTGTGATTTATTTGAATGCTATGAATTACTTGGAGAAAAGATTTTTGTTTTGGCTTTAAGAGAAGAAACTGATAACAGAATCCAGAAATCTCAAATTCCAGGATGTAGAATGATGGCTCTCTTATGCACCTGCAAAGCTTTCATTCTGCAGCAATATCCAGCAGTAAAGTCTTTGCCTGGGTAATGGAAAGTATTGTCTGTTGCAAGCTGAGCCTTAGGAAAGGAGTGAGCTACACCATCACAAAACGTTAGCAATGAACATGACTATCTTCACCAACTATGGGGAAAAAAAAAAGTACAACATTTTGGAGAGTCTCCTAAATGCAGTCTTTTGGCAGCGATTTTTTTGTTGCTCTTTGTGTAGTAAATAGGTTCTTCTTTCAGGTGTTCTTAGTTTGCTGAATTTTATGCACTCTGAATGTTCTTTTGTTCCTGTATCGTGAGGTACATAAATTGAAAAGCTAAAGTTTTTTTTTCTTTAGTTTTTCAATATTATATTGTATGACTCCTTTTATTCATACCTTCTTGAGTGGAACACAGGAAGTTCCATCTGAATTTGAGGAGGAACTTATTTTCTTTGGAGGTGACAAAGCACTGTAACAGACTGCCCAAAGAAGTTCTGGAGTCTCCTTCTCTGAAGCTGTTCAAATCTGCCCTGGCGTATAACCTTCTTCTGGAAAACATGCTTTATCAGGGGGCTGGGCTGGATGATCTCCAGAGGTTTCTTCCAACCCCCGTAATTCTGTGTTTCATCTTTGCCTCTACTTCTTAGTCTAATCTCTGCATAGTTTTAGAAGTAAAGGATTTAACCATACTTTATACATATCACAACTGACATCTTGTCAGTGAAGTCAATTTCACTTTGCTTAAAAGCTGAAACTACAGTTGAAAAGCAACATATGCTGTAGCAGGATATGCCTTCTATTATTAAAATGTTGTTCCAGATCACAGAACCAGATGCAACAGAGATTGCTGATCAGTTGCAGCACTAAGAGAGCAAACTCATGTACACCATATTGGTATAACCCTGTTGGGTAGCCCAACTTATTCTAACATTGAGTGAGGACTCCTCGCTCTAGTGCCTTAAAGATTCAGTGACTGAAGAAAGTGTTTTTTTGTGTGGCACACATTTCTTTGTTTGTGGATGGAAATATGACTTCACGTAACTTCCTAGGAAGAGTTGTTTTTTAAGCCACATAACTTCATAAAGCACTTTGAACAATACATTTTTGTTCAAAACTGACACTTGAAGATTCTGGTAACTTATAGTAAAATTCCAGGTTTTTAAGTTCATGAAGAATGAGATGCCACCAAAAGAGGATTTTTTTCTTTGTTTCTTTTTTTTTTTTTTTAAATTTGTTTTAATTCTTATTTTATTCTTTATTATTCCAGAGTGAGTATATGCATTATTTGTGTCTGATTCTACTAACAACCTAAGATCAAAATATCATAAATATTTTCCATTGGAAGAAAATCCACAGTCTTATTTCATAAGTCTCACTGATGTGAAACAGGTCTGATCAATTTCACATTTCCAGCAGGGCAATGTGTTCCCAAGTTCAACATGTCTACGTAAGTCTACGTATGTGTTGTTAAGATAAGCTTATTTATTTAGTGTACATAGCTTTCAAGTTAAAATAAGGTCTTCATGCCCCATTACTGTTTTTACTTGAATCTGGTGTACAAATTGGTTTTTGTTTACTGTTTCTGCACTTTCACCTTTTACTTGAGTCAGCAGCTTACAGAAGATCCAGGGTGCCTTGTGAGCATCACAGCACAAAGGACTGAAAGATTTTTCTTTCTTTCCTTATGGAATTCAGTGTTGAAACTCAGACATTTAAGTATGGTTGTTGAAAAGCTTCTGTTGTGAGCAGAGCTTGAAAAGAAAACAATGCCGTAGCAAGTCACTTGTTCTTTTATTGCTTCTCCCTGTGCAGCCTGTTTTTAGCTGTTTACTTTATGCTGATTAAACAGACTTCTTTCATTAACTGCACTTCCTTAGATATTGTTTCTTCTGCAAACATGGCAAGTGCCAAAAATAGTCATCTTTTGAGCATGGTTCAACCTGAACTTCTGCTAAGCTATTCGAATGTACTGTGTAAATAATAAATATAATTTGATTCCATTAACCTAATTAATCATCCCTAGCACAGCAGGAGGATATTTGACCAAGTCAAAAGCACATTTGATAATACATTCTGGAGACAAATAAGCAGCTGGTTGGTAAAAGAAATACTGAGAAAGATAGGTAAACTTTTCAGACCAATTCTCTTTGCCTGCCATGTTACTGTCTATCTTTTTCTGAAGTTTAGAAGATATTCCTAGGATTTCTTTGGTAGAAAGGTTTCCATCATTCAAAGTAATCTGCATGTTTTTTCCAACCTTCAGAAAAACAGATTACCATGGCATGTGCTTTGTTGTGCTGTGCAGATGCCTACTCACCCCTGAAGTGAGAGATTTCAGTCTAACAGGGGAAGTTAATTAGCTAGCTGTGAACTCTCTTAGAATACCACTTGGCTACTTCTGCACAACACTCTTCGTTGTGTGAGGTGTATTCACTGTTTTAGGATGCCTTCTTGGCTCTGCTGTGGCTCAGGACAGGACTGTAGTTCTAGCCTTTTGCCTTTCCCTCTTGGTGTGAGCCAGCCTGCCCTGTTGAGTTTGTCCAAGCTGGGTTCGACCTGACAGGGGCCAAGATGGCTCTTGAAATTGGATCAGTGCTGGCTGTTGCGTAGCTGGATGGTGCTGAGTAAGGATGAAGTGGAGCCAGCATGGGTGTCTGTGAGCCCAGAGCTTAGTTGTGTAAGAACTGAGCAAGTCACCTCTGGGTAGTAAAGAGTCGGCTACCACTTTAATAAGAGGTAAATGGCCGAGCTATTAGGTATTTGTTCTCGTTGAATATTACCTAGCCTTGTGAACTCCCACCAGTGTGGCTATAGATTTCAAGACTTCCTGCAGATTATAATTTAAGAAGGAAAACAGAGTGTTCTTTAGTATCTGAATTCCTTTCAGTCTTGGAAAACACCGAGCAGTCTGACCTTGATCTGATGTAAATATGTGCTGGTCCAGTGGTTCTCCTTGCTTTGTGACTTGAGAGATTTCAAAGTTCAGAACTGAAGAAAACAATGCAGTTAGCTATTTCCTTATTGCCTGCCTCACCCCAATCATTCAATTTTTTTTCACAGCAGAAAAAAAAAATAAAATTCTTTTACAGTTTTTTCACACTACCGAAGACCTGATGACATGACTTCACAAGATCACCATCAGAGCTTTTTGAAACAAACCAAAGCATGGAAAGTTTTCCATGTTTTGTTCCACAGTGACTCTTGAATGTTTATAGAAGAACAAGGATAATGTTTGCATAATAATAATATAGTATGAGCGTAATAATAATATTGCTTCTTTATCTGTATTGGTGGGTCTCGATTTATACTTACCTTTTCAATTCACACAGATTTTTACAGTAAAAGTTGAGCTTTATATTAGGACTTATCTAGTGGTTGAATTGACTTCCTTTATTCTTAAAAACTAAGTAATTGTATGTCATATTATAAAAGCCAGGTATTTTATTGTCTGTAAAAACAGCCGTAGAACATGTCATCAACCTTCAACTTTTTTTTATTTTTAGTCTTTTCAGTTCTAAATTTTCAAAAAATTCCTGTATTCCAGTTTCTTCAGTGCTTAAGAAAACAAAATCTGACAAAGTGAAAGTTTCCTCTATAACTATAGACACTGTAGAAGGATTTTGGGAGTTGTGTTTGTTGATCAAACACAAAACTGTCTATAGGTCGATGCATTCTTGAAGTCATACTGAAATATGTCCAACAGAAACTCAAATAGATCTAAGAAGCATTAAACCATTGTTTTATTTATTTTCCTGGCTCCCTAAACAAGAACTGCTCAACTGTTTTGTATTTCAATTAGTTTTTAGCACAAGAAGTATTGAATCTTTAAAACTGTGTGCAAGAAACTTTGCAAGTAAAAGGTCTGTAAGTTAAGCCAGCTTGAGGATGAGGAGAGAACATAGTGACCAGCGCTGGGATGTGAAATGTCATGGATTTGAGGAGCAGCACAGTGAGGAGGAGAAGGTGCCTGTGACTCCGTTGCTCAGATTATTTTTGTTTTATCTACTTTTAGTCTTATCTGTTCAGTCTATCAAATTGCTGTGAGTCCAGAGAAGAGAGAATTTTTGTTTCCTCATCTGAAAGGTGGCAGCAGATGACAGCTTTTCTGCAACAAGTGAATGTATCCTAGATGCAGAACACTCTGAAAGAGACAAGTAATATTATTTTGTTTGGTTTTTAAGGTGGAAAGAAGGAACTTCTGGAAAAGATTTGAGGAGGGTTAGCCACCCCCCCCAAAAAAAATAAAATAAAATAAAATAAAGAGGTGCCTCACTCATCTACTATCCTCTTAACCCTATGATGCTCAAAAAGTGACCTAGAGTTCTCTGCAAGTTATTTTTCTACTGTGGAACAAAGCTCTTGATTAATGAAATTGATAACTCTTCTAATAGTTCTAGATCAAGATGAGCGTTTTCAACAGAGCTGACTGGGAGATGCAGTTTGTTTTAAATTTGTATACTTTAACAAAACCTTATGAGACACTGAAAAGCTAGAAGTCTTTAGCTGAAAAGCTAGAACTAAATCTTTAGTTCTGTGAATTTGGTGGTTGCTTTTTGTTATTGTGTTTTTGTGTATTGATGTTGTTGTCGTTTTCCTGTAAATACTGGAGATCACTTTTTAGTCAGTTCTTTATTGTACATCAGTGTGTAGTATTTCCATTTTATCTACTGTATTTTTCTAACACTGTAGAGAAGTATATACACAGACATGCTCTTATTCTATAAAGCTCTGAACAGATTGTTGAAGGTTTCCCTCCCATTTTCTTTGCTAGATTTATAGCTAGGGTTGGCAGCAATGCCTATAGCTAAAGTTTCTTAACACTTTCTGTTACTAGGTCTGTTTTCAATTGCTTATAATTTTGCCAGCTTCAACTGCTTCCTAGTGTTTTTAGACCTTTTGGCTTGGCCAGTGGTTTTGAGCTTTTATGATGCTGGTGAGTTACTTCAGAAGTTTTATGGACCTCATCCTGAGCTGATCTAAATTTGTGTAACTCAAACACTAGGCTTAGCTACACTTTCCTGGATATAACACCACAGAAAGAAACCCAGCTGGTTTTATTTATTTTTTAGAGAGTTGTGATGTGAATGAGAACGAGACAGACAGTAAGGAAAATGGAAGGAAGTTGGGCTGGAAAGTCTACAGTCATGACATGTAGTAACTTCTTTCTATTATTCGGTCTTTTCATGTTGTATAAGCATGTGGATTCCATTTGACTGTAGCCAACTCTGCCCTTCATCAGGCTCAAATTTCTTGCTATTGCAAAAACAAGCTTGAGGGAGTTATCCTCAAAAAGAAACGCTTCAGCAAGTGACTGTTTTTTTTCTTTTTTTTTTTTTTTTTTGTTTTAACTCCTATACAGAAGATGTAGAAAAAAGGTTTCCTCCTTTATTCAAGCAGTCTGGCATTTGTAACCCCCTCAAGACTGAGTTCCCCTGCCTGCTGTAGGAGTGGCTCCTATGGGATACCTGACTTTCTGCTGTTATCTGGAGTAGCACAATGTCTGTAACAGGAGGTTCCCTTCAGTATGAGTGCCAGATAATGCCAGCAACTAATACTGCAGTCAGAACAAGTCTGATCCAGAAAAGTGGGTTGCTCCACTTCCAATGACAGCAGTAAAGCTGCATGCACTGGCAGTTCACATTTATTGCCCTACTGACCACTGCAGGTTCTTTTTCATTTCATGAACATAAAAATATGTTAACATAAAAATATGATAATTGAATCAGAAGGATCTGAGTCTTGTAACAATGTTTTATCTTCACAAAATATACCTAATAGCCATGTGCTTTGAGAATTCCAGAAATAAACATTCTTAAAAATCTGATAGAAGGCAGATGAACAGTGTCAAGGAAAGTAGAAACATTTAAATCAAATCAGTGTTTTCCAGTAAAAATTGTGAGAAAGACTTTGCTGTATTTTTGCAAACTGATCAATATTTATCTCCCAGGTTCTTTGGGCTCAGAGCAGATTTTCATTTCTGTGATTGTTTCACCACACTGAGATTTCTTGATAATTAACCGTGCACCTTACTATAAGCATGTCTTTACTGCTCCATTTATTTTTTTATTTTTTACCCTTTAAAGCACACCTGAGTGTTTGTATTTAATATTGTGCTAAACTTTATTTACTATGTCATTCAGAAGCAATATGTATTTTTAAATAACTTTAACACCCTTTTCCATTCATTTTCTCTGTGATTTCATTTTTTGAACTTAATTCTATTTTCTCATCAGCTTTTCAACTTTTACCTATCTGAAAGCTATACTTCATGTTATTCTGAAGTTATGCTTAGTCTTTTCAGGCATTTGTGTGTTACAGCAAAGAAAGTCTTTGTGTAGTACACTGTATTTATTTAATTTCCAGTACTTCACTGAAGGTGTCACTATTTTCAAGGAGACTCCAGTGTTGCTTAGAATGTGTCAATGTTATGTAGTTAGTAAGATGGATAAAATGCACTTGTAATAATTTTAAAGGGATACAGTTAAAATCTTGACGTTCTGTTTACTTATTTGAGCTCTCAGTAGGGCACACGCAGTAATGATGTAATGACATCCAACTGTTGCATTTTCCTTTACAAAATTAGGAACTGGGAGAAGGACTGAAGCAGCAGCTTTTTATTCACATCAAAATCTGTTTTAGTTTGATCACGAAGAGACAGCATGTTGTGTTGCTTGAGGAAAATTATGAAGAAAACTGATACAAAGAAAGATAAAAAGGTGTGTGCAAAAACCCCAACCAGATTAAATATAACCTGAGCCCATTCTTGAGTACAGCTCCCTGTGTGGTGTCAGGCACGGCTGTCCTGGCCCCACTGGGGATATGCAGTGCTGCTTCGGTCAGCACTTCTGCTGTTTGTAGAGCTGAGGCTTGAGCACTGCACAAAAGCAGTTTCCAGACAGTGGGTTTGTTTAGACCAACAGATCAATACTTTGATATTATCTGTGCGTACAGCTGTTCCCACTCTGCTCCCCAGGAGAGCCGGTGCCACAGTAATCTTTACAAGACATGCAACTCTGTAGAGGAAAAATGTTCAAATCACTTGAAGTAGCGAGTTACTTCTCAGGAGGCTCTCTTCTTATAACATCTGTAATAATATGATCTATGAATCTAAGACCTCCTGAATGCGTTCAGGTTTTTACCTAATTCTATTTTTGAAAAAGGCCACCATTTCTGTTTGGTCTTTCAAAGACTGCTGTAACTTTCCCAAACACTTATCCTGCTTCACTCCTCCTTAACTCTGAGAATTCTGATTCCTCTTTTCCCCCTCTCTGCCCCCAGTCAACTCCTGGTACTAGTTAGTGAACAGACCTTTTTGTGATACAATCAGTGTCTTTCATTGTGCGTGGGTGCAGAACTCACACCTTTGAGTTCAGACATGCTGACCTAGCAAGATGCAAGATGGGGCAGCCGTATCATCCCTCAATCACTAGGTGTCTAGATCTGCTTTCAGACTTGATTTTGAAATGTTGAATGTCATCCTATTTTATTTTTTATTTTTCTGACTGCATTCAAAAGTCACTTCAGAGTATAGTGATGCTCCAGCAGCACCCAGTAATGTGCTCTGGATAGCTGAACAGTATGCAGGTTCCTGGTATCGGCATATTCTATTTACTTATTGTCAGCTACTGTAATTAGGTGAAAATACACACTTAACTGAGGAACAGGGGTGTAGTTGAAATGGGTGTCCCATTTTCCCTTCTCTCTGTTCCTTATGCTGTCTTCAAGCTCAGGTGATCCCTTGGTAAACTGAAACAGCATTAAAGGGAGAAAGCTGAGGAGGGCAGATTTTTGCTTCGTTAGTGAAGCCCATCAGCTCACTGTTAAGTGATGTTAAATACTGCAATCAGTGCCAGGTATGTGCAGGTATATGGGAGCAGCAGAACTGGGAGGCAGTAAGATGAGGACTGCCTCCTTCAGTAGCCTTTTAGGTCAGCTGAGCTGTCTTGCCTGCCGTCGCTCTAAATTTTGTAGTCTTTTTATGCCAACACAGACATGCAAAGTGGATAGAGTGTGACCCACAATCTGGCCCTTCATATTCTTGAGAAAAGTCTCCCAGGAGGAATACTATTTGAAGGAGAACACAAGACGACTCTTCTAATGGACCATGAAGTGCTGACAGGCTGCTTTTAAAGCAAACAAAAGCCCAAACTATCGAAAATCTCCGCTTGTTTTCATATGCTTTTGGATTTTAACTCCTTCAATGTGTGTAGATGTCACACACAATACTAAAATTTGAGAATGTTTCAGGTCATCAGTCTGTTACTTACAGGATTAAAAAATTGTCTGAAAAGATATTATGATCTGTCTGCAAGGGCAGTGAAAATGTATCCTTCCCATAGTAGTTAATCTCCACATCTGCCCATATAGAATGCTTTAATGTGATCTATCCATGTTGTTTTTTAGGCTTAGGTGACTGATGCTAGATAAAGATTATATAGATCAAATGGGAAAGAAGTATGATTATTTTACATACAATATAAAATTCAAAAAGCATGCTTTCATCTACCCACTCATTTAATTAAAAAAAAAAAAAAAAGATAGAGTGGGGGGGAGAAAGGTGTCAGACCTCCATACTCAGGGGGTAATTATCTTCTCCTGCACAGTGAGTTACACAAGAAACATTGAACTCATCAATATGAGAATATTGCCCCAAGTTATAAAGTGAAAAAAGTAGAGGGTTGAAACTAAGAACAAAGGCTTGTCAGACTAAAATGGATACAGCTGTGCCTACAATTTTAATACTGTTCTTAAGGAATTGTGCTCAGACTTCCAGAAAAAGAATTAGGTGATCACTGAAGTGGATGTTTCTAGAATTTAGAAGCGCTGCAATAGCGGAGTGTTTTTAAAGTGGATTTGAAGGTATCATTCTTGCTTAGGTATGTTATACTACTGCTTGTATTTTAAACACTGGCTGGCACTCGTTTGGCCACAGGTTGCCATAAAGTCCAACATCTGAGAGCTGCAGCAGCTGTTGGGATGTTAGAACACATGTTGGTGACTCCGAGCACCAATGCACTAAAACCTCAGAGGAGTGTGGTAGCTGGTAATTGATGCATCCACAGTTTTAAAAGAAAAACATCTTCATCGGCTGCTGTTTTTCTTATGTTTTGAGAATGTTAAGTGATTTCCTGAGCTACTTCCATGGAAGAATAGTTGTTAATTCAACACATGCAAAGCATGGGAGGGATTCTCCTTGAGAAAATCACTTGCAAAATCCCAGTAATTTTGCATGCAAATTAACTTGGTATTGGTCTTAGTACTAGTCAATATGATTGATGACTTTCTTTCAAGTAGTCGATTTGCTTTATTGAGGACTTTTAAACAGTGACTAATAGCTCTGTGAGTCAAAAAAAAAAAAAAAAGAGTTAGAAGGACTGCAAGTAAAAGAATTTAATATAAATAACATATTTTAAAATCAGAATGCTTACCAAGAAATTTCTTGAATACAGTAAATCATTGCACCTTTCTGAGGAAGAAGGGTAGAAAGTTTGAAGTCTTCATGATGCAACATTGTGATTTTTGGTTTGTTTGATAGTTGCTTGGGTATAGATTTATTTTTTTATTCTTTATCTATGAGTTAATGTGCAATACCACCATTCAACATAAAGTTAAAAGTTACTGCTTAAAATGCAGTGATAATCTGTCAGAAAACAAGGCATGTAAACTGCTGAGATCGTCTTCAAAAGCATGTGCTTTATGAGAGGCAGAAGGTATTCTCAAAGGTATAAGTGATAAGAGAAAGCAAACTTCCGTGGCTGTGGGATGCAGATCTCCTGACACTATACTACTTTCTCCAGGTCTCTCTATGGCCTGAACTTCACTAACAGTCACAGACTGGTGAAAGCTGGCAGACACCATTTGAAATCTCTTGCCTGGTCCACCCACCTGCTCAGAGCAGGGTCAGCTACAGAAAGTTACTCAGCTATTCAGGTGATGAAACCAAGCAGTTCTGCCTGGGAACTACACTCAGATTCTCAAGTTCTATGTCGCTTTGTACCTTTTCTAAATTGTACTTGTCATCTTTTTTTAGGCATGTAGTTTCATAGGCAGAATGGACCACTGGAGAGCTTTTCTTTCTCTACACTTCGTCTGGCAAACTTGGTTATTGCCATTTACCTGGTACCAGGCTTATTACTATGTGGATGCATCCTCAGCCACGTAAGGGGTCTGATTTAGCTAAAAATGGCATTCTGTGTTCCTATTTTGAAGGAAGTGAGATTAGCTTTTTGCTGAATCTGTTTATGATTGAAAAGAAGTAGCAGAGTTGCTGAAGAGCAGAGGTAGGCTGAGGCTTCTCTAGAGAATGCAACCTAAAAAACAGAGGCTGCTAGGCTTTTTATTCTTCCCTCCTGAGCTTTTTTTTGATGATATCATTTTTCCCCTTATATTTGCTAGTCTTGGTGTTCTTACAGTAATCTTCTCCCCTGTGAACTAAGTATGTAGCTGAAACAAACCATTTGTTTAGACTTCAAATCCCTTCGGGTTTCATTTCATTTTGTTTTAAATCCTTGTGTTATTGTTTGCAAAGAACTACTGCTAGCAATGCTAGAAAATAAGGTGTGTGTTTTTTCACAAATAAATTCTGCTTTAGTACAGACAATGGCTAGGAGACCACTTCAGTGATAGAAATCCACAGTAGTTTTGTTTTTTTTTTAAAAAAGTAGTTAAAAAAAAAAAAAGTAGTTTTTTTTTTTTAAAAATCCTCTGCTATTCTGGTGTCTCTGAGGTAAACATTCATACTTCCTTTGTGGTCCACATATAATGGAAACAGTTTTTCAATGTTACTGTTCAACCTAAGGTAACATTATTAAAAAGGACTTGATAGTGCTTATAGATTTATTTTAATATCTTCCCCACAACTTAATTTATCAACATTGATAATGTGCTATTATGAAGTAATAGAAGTAGGTGTTATAAGGATGTCAACATTTGTTGCCTCTTCACTCAGGAGATTGAAGAGTATTATGTAACTGTGGCATTAAAAATTATAAATGTGAGTCCACTGCACAGTCAGCACCATGAGCTATGCATTTTTGCCAGCAATGAGCAAGAGCCTGCATCCTGCGCTCATAAAAATGTGTACCAGTTGAAGTGACCCACTGTCATTGTCACCACTGCTGAAAAACACAAGCCACTGCCTTTCTTTGTGGCCTTTCTTGGCTTAAGTTACCATGATGGTTGGGATGGAACAGTGATAAACTTGGTGAAAATTATGCAGCTGGTCATCTGTCTCAGAGAAAGTAAAAAAAAAAAAAGAAATGAAAAACAAACAAACAAACAAAAACTATAGGAATAGTTGTGTGGTGTTTCATATGCACGTAGATTTTCCAAATCATATTTGTAATATGTGATCTTATTTGGACATGTATGAAATAAATGTACAAACTTAGTAATGAACAGAATATCAGTTGTGTTGGCATTTGTACTTGCTAGCAGCATTTTCAAAGACAGGGAAAATTTTTAGAAGACAGGTCAGCAACTACTGACCTGTCAGTCTCACCTCTGTGACAGGAAAGATCATGAAGCAGATTCTAATAGAAGCTATGCTAAGGCATGTGGGCGGCAGGGAGGTGGTACGGGAGAACCTCCATGGCTTCACCAATGGCAAATCCAAATTGACCAACCTAGTGGTCTTTTAAGATGGTGTCACTGCATTAGTGGACAAGGGAGGAGCCACTGAAGTCATCTATCTTGACTTCTGTAAGGCCTTTGACATGGTACTCCACAGCATCTTTATTTCCAAATTGGAAAGATACGCGTTTGATGGGTGGACTGTTCAATGGACAAAGAACTGACTGCAGGATTGAGTCCTGAGAGTGATGGTCAATGGCTCAGTGTCTGGATGAAGATCAGTGTTGACTGGTGTCCCACAGGGGTCAGTGCTGGGACAACGCTCTTTACTATCTTCACCGATGACACTGACAGTGGGGTTGAGGACACCCTCAGTAATTATTCAGATGACACTAAGCTGGGGGTTGCGACTGACGCACCACAGGGGCAGGATGCCATCCAGATGGACCTAGACAGGTTTGGGCAGTAGGCTCAGGTTCAACAAATCCAACTGCAAGGTCTTGCACCTGGATCGAGGCAACCCCAACTACCAACAGAAGCTGGGGGATGCAGGTATTGAGCACAGCCCTACTGAAAAAGACCAGGGGATACTGGTGGGTGAGAAGCTGAAAATGGGTCAACAGAGTTCCCTCACGGCCCAGAAAGTCAGTTGTATTCTGTACAGATTCTATGATTCTGTGGTTCTATGAAAAGTTACTTGGATAGGTAGGCATTAGGAAATGTTATTACACACTCATTTGCAGTTTTGCAAAACATATGGCTCATTTGTCAGTTTCAACTTGTCCTCCTCTGTATGACTTTGCATTGCTAAAAGAGCTGATCAGTGAACTGTACAAATCAATGGTCTGTCTTTCCAGTATTTAACAGATAGGTATGAATGAGCTTCACACAGTCATTATTCCTGCTCTACTAATGAATATTCGTGACCACAAGACACAAAACATCAGAGAAGAGGAGGACTACTCTTCTGACTTGGAGCTGACTGCCTCAGCTCCATCAGACTAGCTTGCTGAAGGGAAAGGGAGTGGCAGTCTGGTAATTTCTAATCTCTTAGCATCAGTAGGTCATGTGGTCAAGTATATGTGATCAAAGAGAGATGGATCAGAAAAACGCTTGGACTTACTGAGCCAATGGAGGGTGCTTTGTGGCTGGAGATACCATTTCTTCTATGTCCTTCAAACGTAATTACAAAGAAATTTGCCTTATCAGCGTGGTAAAGGCACCTGCACAGGAACCTTCTGGTTTTTTGATTTTTTTTTGTCCTGTATTGTTTACATGTTCCCACTCTAGTTCTCTGGAGTCTCAACATGTCTAAGTTTTCATGATAATTTAACTATGGAAGGGTTTCTTTTTCCGGATAATTAAAATACTTTCAAAGCATCAGTGCATATGACGGGTTCCACTTTCAAAAGTTATATATACTTATAAATCACTTGGAATTGGGTGAGAGTTTTGCTCAAGAGACAAAGCTTATTGGGAATTCTTACATTCTTTATTAGACTAGGTGACACAGTTGGAAAATGCAGATTCCTTGGCTCTCAGGCACCAAGGTCAGAAACAGCAAACTTCAAGCTAATCACCGAACAGAACAGTTGCTTCAAGCTTAACTTAATTATATTAGGGAATTAAAGAGAGAACTCTTGTTGGTACTCTTCAGAGCAGAGGTGAGTGTGAGCAAGTGGAGACTTGATAAGGTCATAGAAAGTCTTTAACACTCTGTAAATGAGAAGTATTGAGAAGAGTAAAATGCTTTTAATAGCAAATCTCTTGCTGTCAGGAAGAACAGCGCTGAGACCAAAACAGACGCAAAGATGTCCTTTCTTCATCTCCCATTCATCCCTGTAGCTTTAACTCCCTGCCTAATTTCTACTATATTTCTGTTTAAATTCATGTTACTTGCCCTTGCCTACCTTAGTAAATTCTTAAGTCATTCTGAAAATGTGTTACACTTTCATCAGCTGTTAAAAGCAAGAGTGCTTGCAACACATTGAAGATTATTGATCAAAGAGAAACCATTTAGTCAAAAAAAGTTAGAAGAAATTATTACTAGATCCTTCATATGAATGTTGTGTTACTTGACCAGCTCTATAAATGTACACATTTTTGCTAAGAAAGGAAAACATCTATTTCATCAGTTACTATCCAGATTATGCAAAGGTGAGACTATTTTAGGGGAAAAAATATAGGGGGGGAAAAAACAAGTGAACAAACAAACAAAAAAACCCCTATAGCCTGTTGTAAGTGACTAAATCAAACAAAGTGCAGCTGGGTCTATGCTGTCCCTCTTGCGATAATTAGGGAAGGGAACATCAAGCAGCCATAAATTTTGTATGATTAACTTGGTCATGTAAAGGCATTAGTTTTCCTAATTGTTTAAATACTCTTTCAGTTATGTTTTATTTATAATGGTCTTCATATAGGTGGCATGAACTAATAATTTTATAAGCTTATTGATCAGGTTTGGGAAGAAAAAATAGCAGTACAGTGATAGAGTCCAAGAAGGATTAAAAGCTGGAGATGAAAAAGCAGCCACTGCTGAGTATATGGCCTTCGTTAAATGAGGTAGTTAAAAAAGAAAAAAACTACACAAAAATAATGTGAAATCTGACAATAAGTTAATATGTGTAACATATATAATACAGAGATGTCTAGACATTTTGACATAGCATTGACATAGAGATCCTTTAGCTACATTTTTTTTATTAAAAGCGTTACCTTCTTATTAGCACAGAACCCTAGAATTTTTAGGACAATTCTCCTTAAGGCCTCTAAGACTAAGCCAGTACACTGATAAAATGTATACCAGCTTGGTTGTCAAAATAAAAGTCTTATTGTGAACACACTGCATGAAGGAACAGTTACAGACAAGAAATTATCATTTTCTATAAGCATTTGATGCATCAAAGCATGGAGCAGATTTTCTTTTGTTCCATGGCCATTATTTTTTAAAAGCTACTGTTTACAATTATTACAACGTATGTGCTTCCGTGTGCATATCGTACATTCATGAATAGATATGCAAATGCATCTTCTGTCCACTAATCTGGAAAAGGCATATTTTACTTCAAATGAGATAGCAGCTTCAGAGATTTGTTAGATGTTTCTGTATGTATCTGTGGAAAAATATCCCAGTATCTACTCATACAGAGAGAAAGAGAATGAATTTTGTTCCAATTTGCAGGCCAGAATTGCACAGGTGTTATCATAGACTGTATTTGCTGTTGTCCAGAAGTAAAATAAACTGTTTTACTACATGATTATTGGGTATTTCATATCTTGCTGTATAAAGAATATTTAAATCTCATTTTTTTCATTTATTCTACCCATGTTATCAAGGAGGATAAACATATAGAACCTCTGTAAGGACCAGAACTACTATTTTTTCCATCTTTGCGGCAGTACTAAGTTTTTAATTCAGATACACATACATTCATATGTGTACCACATTAGCAGAGCTGATGGAGGAGTTGATGGCCTCATGAAATTCAGATCTGATTCATCACCAAGCAACTTAATGTATGATTTCTTTGATCATCTGCATAAAAACTGGTGGCAGTACATTATCATGAACTTATGAGAAAAATGAACAGCATGGCTTAAAAAAGCAGGACAATTAATTAAATAATATACTTGTTCATCTTGCAGGTCAAGCAGTTAATTGTGCCAAGAATTGCTTTGAAATCATGCATGCCTCAACTTAGACCTTTTGCCTCCCAAGAGAATCCCTCAGGTCTTACTGAGTATCACACTTCCTGTGGATGCCAGTCTAATGCTGGCTAATCCTGTTAGCAAGTATAATAGATACAGTGATATCTGGAAATCTGAATCTGTGCTCAGTAGTGCTACATACTGGCGTAGGAGAAAATATGAAATCTTTGTGGCTTCCTGAACATGAGAGCAAAATGTTATTCATGGTTAAAATTAGTGCCATTTGCTCTATAATTTATACTTTCACAGAGTAGAGAAATAACTGCAAGCAAGGGTTAAAGATTTTTCAATTACTTTGTACGTTCTTGATGTACAGTGAAATTTGTGTTTGAACGAGTTCCATGCTTTTCCCTCCCTCCTGTATGTATGGGAGTTTAATTTGCCAGTACATTTTTCCTTTTGGATATGGCATTTTCTGTATAAATCTTTATCAGGATGGAGTAACGAGAGGGATTGGTTTTATTTTTTTTTTCTCTCTGTTTTAAAAGGTGGAAATAAATTCCTTCCGAATCTTGAATCTTCATAAAACATTCCAACAACGAAAAACAGTCTACAGTTGACTACCTGACCTTTTGCAGACTTTGGTCCTTCTATGAAATAGACAGTTTAAGCATGATTCCATCCTACTGAAACGTCAGTAGAGTAATGCAAAAACCAGGTCCAGTTGAGTTGTAAGGTTCGTTTTGGAGAAGTTCATGGAACTGAAGTAATTCCGATGGAATTATAATTTAAGTGTTCTGTTGTAAACATGGTGATATTGTTTGTTACTTGTACTCCAGCATATTGCACTTCAAGCATATATTTTATTAATTTCTGTGTGTGCTTTCCCTAAGGAAGTTGGTTGACACACATAATTTCAACTTACTGAATATTTCTGTTAAACAGGGTTGTCTTTAAAAATGCATTTTTATAGAAGTATTCTTGTCAGAATTTGAGGCTGATTAAAATTTAAAAAAAAAAAAAAAGTAAAAACCCTGAGAGGATTGCTTACAATCAGTATGTACAATTTTGGAAATATTTGTAAGTTGTCAGAGTTCCCTCAGCTCAGAGTAAGCCAGCTTGCAACTGTATGAGCAATTAAGAGTCCTCAAAACTTTGGTAAGTGGACTTGTGCCTGTCATAACAAAATGACTGTGTATTAGACGAAGAATATACAAGGCAGTGTATGTTCTTGTCTACATTCCAGCTGTTGCAGAGAGTTTTTTGCTCTCTCTTCAGTGCAAGGAATATGTTTTTCAATTTCCTGTTAACATTCTTTTTAGAAATTGAAATTCTCCCTTCTTTATGGGATTCATGTCTTTTCAGATGCTACTATGATGCTCAAAGATGCAGTAGGATCAGGTGATCTGCTACAACTTCATACAACACAATGCAATATACTAATAAAATATACACACTAAATTTGAAGAACAGAGAAGGCATACTGCTGTTAAAAAAAAAAAAAAAAGTCTATGCTTTTAAGCAAAACTAACCTTGTTTAAATGGAATCAGCTTTGTCCATGGGGAAGGAAGAACATCTTGTTAATGCAGTGTTCTTCAAATGGTGTAAAGGCTTCCAAATAGTACATGTAGATACTTGTGGGATTTACATTTCTGAAATGTTTCATACAGTTTATTTTGCCATATCTGTAAAAGTGAAAAGGATTTTCTGTCTTTCTAATTCTTTTCAACCTCCACGTTCAACAGACAGGGAAAGCAGATTGGTTTTCCAAGGATATTCTGTTGATAGCCATTCTTTCCTGGCATCGCAACTCAAGAGTTATTACTTGAATAACACAGCCATCTCTGTGCCTTTGCAGGCTCTGTAGTATAGACTGTGCATGCAGTAACCATTTATGTACAAAGCCTCCACATTGTAAATGCATTTAAAAAAATTGAATTGGAAAAGAAAGCAACTTAAGAGGCCAGAAGTTTACCATTGTATATCAGTGACATTTTCTGACAAAGTTATTTGTTGGAAGTCTTCCATAATAATATTTTAATGACAGAATTTGTTTATTTCAAAGTCAGGCTAACTCTTTTTAGATTCGACATTTACTGGGATGCCATTTTATAGTTTCTGCAAAGGGAATTCATTCAAAAGATCATTGGTTTTCTACTGTTTCTGGCCTTTTTGTAGCTCAATTCTCACATCTTTGTTTTGCTCTGTTATTTTGGAGGGCATAAGTTGATATCTTGAATAGTGCTGAGATCATCTGATATTTTTGTTAGAAGTAATGCATACGTATTCCTCAGGAAGAACTGGTGTATCCGTCATAAAATTATGGTTTTATTGCATCAATATTCTTTGTGTTTGGTATTTTCAGCAGGATTGACTGCTGAAAAGGTAGAAAGATTCATTAAAAAATGATTTGCTCTTCCAGATCTCCTGGTATTTCAGGCTGTGTATCTGCATCGTGCCATGGGAATAGAAGTTCCCCTTTTTACTCGCTCATTTCATGCTCTTTCAGTGACTTAATGTTGCTTGTAAGCTACATCCCTTTAACCTGCATGCTTCTAGCCATTTGCTAGGAGCAATTTTCAGTTTAAACATGAAAAATATATTCATAATAGTTGTGATTGTAAAAGATGTTGTAGTGGGTTATTTTGCTTTCTATTAAAGTCTCTCTTATCTGTAATCAAGGAATTTTTGTTTAAGGGGAAGGGAGGAATCCAAGACTCCAGATCAAGATAGCTTTTTAAAGTATATATCAAGTTTTATTGAATTCACTGCTACTTAGTGTGAAAAAAAGTATGCGCTTAAAAAGTTAGTTTTAGAGAGGTGCTTTCCTGGGCTGGGACCTCTATTGAATCACAGTCCTATTTAGTCTACGTTTTTAAATTCTTGCTCATTTCTCTTGTGAATACCTTGCTGTCTTAGTTGTTATGAATAGAGCTCTTTGTTTTCTGTATCTGGAATTTAGTCTAAATAATGACCTCCAATGAAGTACTTCTGTAAGGTCACAAATGCCTCTCATAGCCAAGCTAAAGTAAACACCCTAAATAATGATATTTTATTTTTTATGGACCTAATATATCACTGGCATGTATTGAAAGTCCCCCAGTAAAGAAACGGCAACTCACCACCTCCATTTCATTGATCTGGAAACTTTTTTTTTTTTCTGAAGACTTTTTTTAATTGCGAAGAACTGAATTCACATACAGCATGTATGTTTAATTAAAAGTCAGCAAGTCTCTTTCAGAAGATGGTTTAAATAGGCTAAATCAATATTGGTGACAATCCCTCAGTGTAGATACTACTTATTTTGAAGCACTTGCTTTTGATTCAGAGTGTCACAGTCTGTGTAGATTCTCACTTGAGATGTCTAAGCAGAAGACCTGCATTTTCCATTAAGAAAAAATGATAAACTGAAATCCTGCGCAGTGTGTTATCCGATACCATTATTAGGGAAGCCTGCAGCTGTCCATATTTTCTCTCCACTGCACGTGTCACTGAGGCAAATGGAAAATATTTTCATCCTCTAGGATTACAGAGCTGCTGAAAAGCCATAAACAAAATATAACAAGAATTGTGTATGTATGTGACAGTTAATGTGATCTCAGACGAAAGCAAGGTAGAAAGGAAAAAAGAAAACAAAAAAAAAAAACAACAAAAGCAAAATTCATGCTTTCTTTTTAGATAAAGTGTTAGAGAGAGAATCTTTAAGGAGATTATTACACAAATCAGAGGAAATGTTTTGCTTCCACTGTTCTCAAACTAAACACAAATACACAAACTTGTGAAACATACTTTAGGAAGAGGTGTTTGTGTTTGCATTTGTATGTAAAAGTGAAGTCCCAGTGGGTGAAGTGGGGTTCATTTGAAGTCATCCGTACCAGAAAACAGATGCATCTATGTTAATGCACTTTTTCTACCTACAGCATTTGACAAACATGCTTGCCTTATTGATAAAAAGGAGAAAGTGTCAATATGCTCACTTTAAGATCTGGTGTAAAAGCAAAGTGTTTTTTCAAGGTGAAACAGAAAAAATGGGTCTTTAATCTAGATGTCATCATGCTAATCCCCAATCATGGTGTTCTTATTTGCTGGGGAGGAGAAGGTGGCCTGTGAGTGTTTCTCAGTGTTAGTTGATTCTATCTATATTCTATTCCTCATTTATCTCAGTTGTAGGGATGTGCTCAGTGAAAAAAATGGTTATTAGCAAAATAATTTAGAAACTTCCATGTTGTGTTTAAATGTATTGAAATGTGGTGTTTTGTTTTTTTTTCCGGAGAAGAGTAGAGTGGTACTGGTTAGGTTATTCACGTGCTGAGGAGGAGATATAGCACATCCCCTGCTTTTCATTCTAAATCTGCTTGAAATGATTACTGAATTTTAACCAAATCACCTCATGAATCTTACTCCCCTCCCCAGAGTCATGGCTTTTATCAGAGTGATGGGGGAGAGCATATTGGCTGTCCTCTGGCTTTCCATCAAACCACTGAAGAGCAGGACTACTGAGGTATACTGGCATTTCAGGCTTCTTTTTGTGGGGCATAATTTTGGGACTGTTGCATAATAGTGATGCAGGTATTTCTGAATGAATGCTTGACAACTTAAATAGAGAAGTGGTAGTCACTGTATGTGCGTAAGATGGATGAATTCACTGGGGTGATGTCCTAAATGTAAGAGAGGTATATGGCAGTGTCAGAAACCACTGATGCAGCTGATTAGAGGTGACTTGATAATCTTCTTCTTTCATTCAGTTTTTGAACAGAAAAAAAAAAACAAAAACAAAACAGTGAAGGAATTAAAATTATAAAGGTTGTGCCTGGGAGAGGGCTTTGAAAGACTATTTTAATCTTGGAATCTGTAGGTACTCAAGTCCAACAGAAAGCAGGGAGGCAGGGCTGTCCTGGCAACCAGCCACTTCCAAAGCAGGAGAAGATGTACCCATGTTTGGCAGTCCTCAGTGTGCCACCATGCAGGGGACTATGTGTGGTGTTTGTAATAAGTACAAGTTCCACCAAATAAGTGACCAAACCCCATATGGCATGTGCCTGAGTCTTGTTAGGTGTAAGGCTGTTGCCTGGGAGTGGGGTCAAAAATACAAGATGTTTACAGAAGGCCTTACCTTGGTAGCTAAATAAGGTTTTCTCGTTCACTTCCATTCCATTTTCAAGTATGAAATCTAGTGTCTAGAAATAAACCCACTAAACATCTAGGCACAGAAAAAAGAACAATATTTTAGAGTTAAAAAAATTAATACTGAGTATATATACTGCCTACTGTTGAATAAAAAAAAAAATAGTGACATTGTTACTACTTAAAAATGATCTGATGGATGTGATTTGGTAACCAGCTGGGACTGAATGTTCACCTCCTTACTCAGAGCACACAATAGAAATAGCAAAAGCTGAAAAAGATTAAAACTACTCTTTTCCGTAAGAGGTGACAGGAAGGCCACAGTCAGCAGGGTTGAAAACACATATTTCACATCACAGACATCAAACACACATGATGTATTTCTAGCATCAAATCTATCCATTGCATTAAATTACGTTTTCAAAGATGCACTACTGGATTCATAACTTTGATTTACAACCTGTGTTTTGGTGATTAAAAGGTACAAATTTTTTTTTTCCTTTCTATCTTTTTGAGTTCTGCCCCCTGGAAAGCAGTGTCACATAAGCAGAAAATAGCTGAACATTCCTCGTGAAGAGATATTTCCTCTATTGCTTTATCTTTTGTTTGAGGTTAACTCCTATGAACTAAGTGCTAGGGTAAAAAGTGAGTTTACAATGTTAATAGAAGGGCATTGGGAGACTATATATGCATTCAGAAGCTGTCCAAAAAGAACATTCATATATTTGAGACTTCCTAAATTGAAGGAAATGGTTTTGTATTTACAGTTGGGACACAGTTAAGATTCTGTTTTACTGGATTTGGCTATCATGCAATTTTGAATTTTACTTTCATTTGGCTTGTGACACAAAGTCATGTTCTCTCTTCCTATATTGGCGTTGAAGTGTTTTTGGCACATGTACAGCGCGGTGAGTGAGTGCCAATAGTTGGCACTGAGACCCAGCTGCATTTCCAGTTCCTTTTGCTGCATTTGGGACTGGTAGGAAGTACTGAGTTTCACTTCTGGTTCACAGTACCAGCAGGATTCTACAGCAGACAAGGATTACCCTCGTAGATATAGACTGCACCTCTTCCTTCTAGTTTACTCTTTGTACTTTCCCCTAATGTAATATAGATGTATACCACATGTTGTCTATTTGTAGTATGTGGTCAGAATATTCCCATCTTATTTTAATTTCTAATTACTTGACTTATCAATTACGTATCCAGAAGGAAACAGTTCATTGTATGAGATATACAATGAAACTCTGTCAAGTTTGTTTTTCTTACCTGCTTTGGAATATGACCTTGTGAAATGTGGCCCTGTGAGAGGAGCAATAGCAATTCAGCATGGCAACAGCTGAAGTCTGGATCCACAGGATCATCACAACATCCGATGGAAGCAACTAGTTGTATCTCCAAGTGGTACAATGATGTCATTCCCTTGGGGAAAAACAAACAAACAAACAAACAAAAAAACAAAACAGCTAAGCTTTGGCTTTGGTTGATCAGACTGGTATAATAACATGAAGTATGTAAATTCCTAGCAGTCATGGCAGCTAAGATAATGTATAGTTCAAAAGAATGGACAATTAAAAAAATCTGTCTTTATAATATCATTCTCTTGCATTCATCTGCCTTGCAGTTTGAGTATTTTGATATGTATCAGTTTGGAGGGATGGCATCTGAATGACATGCTCTCACTTATTGTTTTGAAGTATAGTAAGATACATTATTAACACAATAGGGTGACTGCATGAGTAGCTGACTAGCGTAATTCATTTCTCATTCAGAAGCTTAGATGGAGCTAACATCTATTTTACAAAGGAACAAATGGCTTATAGGAGCAGGTGGCTGTTCACAGGAATTACTCCAGCAGGTCTGAATTTAAAAGGGAATAATATCTTGTGCTCCTTTTTAGTTATGCCTATACAGTTTCACTACAGATGGCAGTAGCAGTTTCTCCAGTAAGGCCTTCTAAGGACTTCAGTGAATAACCATAAAGCAATTGTTTTCTATCTTCTCTAAGGCACAAAAATCAGAATTGTACATAAGGAATTCTAGAATTCCTTTGTAGTCACAAGAATGTGAAGGTTGACCTGTAAGGTGTGTGAAACACTGCTTTGCTCAAGCTTAATTGAGAATTATCATCATAATTGTGAATTATTAATACACATAGTACTTCTTTGTGTGTGTGCTGTGTCTACTAACGTATGATCTTTAAACTTCATTTCAATTGTAATGATTCTGATTTTCTGTGACCATTATGCCCATGGCTCAGTTTGGATAACTGTTTACCCTTTGTACAAATATTTAAAACCATATATTCTGTTGCTGTAGTTAGAAGGCAATTTTAAAAGAATAAGCACCTTAGAAGGGAGCTGCCCATTGAAATGCTGAATTCCTAGTATGTTTTTGAAATGTGCATTTTGTTGCTTGACATTGTTAAGATTAATTCGCTTCTTACATACTTAAAGTTTGTTTCAGAATTTGAAATTTTGTTATTTAATTTTCAAACCAGTGACAATATATTCTTGTAAATCTTATAGTCATTGGTTTGAAAACCATGAATTGGTTTTGTGAATCGTGAATGCTTTGGTACGGTTTTGTGCTGTGGATAAAGTAAGGAAAAAATGAGCAAGAAACTGATTTAGAAATCTTTCTAGAAAGAAAAGTAAGGGGAAGTGAAGCCAGTTAGGATTTTTTATTATTATTATGTTTATGTCTAGTACTCGACGGAACCTCATTGCCTTTGTGATGTTCCTCTGTATTCCTTCATTTCATACTGCCCAGTGAGATTGCTGTTGTCGGAATAATTTGTATAGGGCCAACTGTGACTATTTAATGGAAACACATGTATATATAATTCTTCAGATAATTAATCACATCTATACTGTGTCGTATTTGGCACACTTACAAAACCAAGACAGATCTGGCCAGATTTTGGCTCTCCCTTTGGGAAAATACAACTACTGTATGTCAAATCTTGCCAAATTACTGCATTTAAAATCCCCACACTTGCTAGGGTGGTAATATGTCACATTCAGATACTTTCTTGCTACCATTTTATTGTAAATATTTATTTAACAAATTAGTTACTTCACTATTGTAGATTTGACGATATCTGCAATTATTAATGGAATAATGCTAATTTATATGTGATTATACTGTAGATCTGTATTTCCAAAGAATAGAAGCTATTCAGAGGATGTAAGAGAATAGGTCACAATTATCTGAAGCCAAGTGTTTTGTTTTGTATGAACACTATGGACAAGGGGATGTGGCTGTATAGGTCCTGAGTGATGATACAGTATCACTGCTTTACGCTGTGGTGGCCCATGTCACCATTGAGGTCTGAGTAAGGAGTCAGCAAAAGGAAAAAAAAAAAAAAAAAAAAAAAAAAAAAAAAAAAAAGAGTCAACTGATTATTTTCTTTAAAACCCAATTTCATATTGTTTATGTGATGTGCAAAGAAAAAAAAAATGTTATGGTTCAGTGATATCTTTATTGTTTGTGAACTAGAGCCCGTCATCTATTGTAGCTCCAACTTTCGAAGATGAATCCCTGTACGTGGAAAGGGATCCACTGCCTTGCATCGTTCTGACACTTTCCAGAACTGGAAACTATAGCCAACGTTAAAGGCATTCTGTGGTGATTTTCTTGTGAATTTGACACCAATGATAAAAAACAGCCCCACAGCACCCACAGTTAACTGCTAAGTTTGAGTCGCCGGTGACGTACTGTCCATGAAATTACCCGTGGCACATATTTCCCCTTCTGAAAATCCCTGTGTTTGAGGTAGCTGCAGGAAAGTGGCTCCATGTTAACATCTTGGGGAAAAAAAAAGAAAAGAAAAAAAAGATTTTGAAGGTGGATGCAATAGTTAAGAAAATAATGTCTTATAAGAGTAACGTAGCATCCAGAAAATCGATATCCTTATGGCAGAATGGAGAAAAAAAATCCAGTATAACAACCATTAGAGAAGAGAGCTGATGGGTTTAAACTGAAGAATGTGGAAGACTTTATGTTCAGAATCCTTACTGGAACCCTTATTCTGAAATTACATATGTAGGCAGTGTGTCATTTCCCTCTATATCCACCACCTCATTAATACAGGCTGGCAGTAGAGAATTATGAAAAAAAAAAGATTGTATGAACAACATTTGCTACATGCATTAGAAGAGTCTTTTTGCATACTGTAAAAGTAGATTTCCTTTAGGTTTCTATCCTCTGCTGTCTTGTCGCACTGATGAGTCTCACAATCTAATGGTGAATCCAAGCTGCCATGAGACCTGCTAACCAACGTGTGGAGGCCTGGGACTTCACGTAAATACTCATTCTAGATTCACAATGCTAATGAAGTTGAAACAAAAAGTTTTTTTCTCTATCTTGGGTGTAGGTAGGTAGTTTATTAGCAAACCCTTGCACTTCATGTACAAGTAGATTATGGATCGAGGGTGTATGTGATTACTGAGGGGAAGATTTAATAATACTGTGCTTGCACCTAATATTTCCATGGTTGCAGCTGTGGAACAAAGTTAAGCTGATTCAGGCCTCATCCCTATGAGAGGTGCAGAGACCTTCTTTTTGAGGACTGGGAGTTGTCAGACATAAGCTGTGGGGAATACATGTGCACAGACTCCCCAACTTGTGGCTGGAGACCTGGGAGTTCTAGTGCATCAGAACATCTGCAGCAGGTTTACTTTTCAACTGCAAAGTAGCTGAACTGGTTCACAGCAAGGGTCAGAAGTCTCTGAGGTGCTTCAAGGCTCACAGGGCCACAGAGGTTGTGAAGATTTGTTTTTTGCTTTGCCATTGTCATTGGCATAGAGCTGTCAAGATCTCATGTGGTTATTTTTCTTCTTCTCTCACCTCCGTCTCTGTGGATGTACTTAGCTGAATTCATAGCAGGACTGAACTTAGTGTCCATCTGCTTCTCTGGTACTGGCCCGTTATTTATCCTGTATGAGTCAAAATCAGAATGGTCAGAAGTCAGTAAATCATGGCACATTTCATGCTAAGTGGTGGGAAGATGACTCAACATGGTTACAGGAATATTATAGAGTGTCATGTAGGAAAGGGAGTGTCTCTTTTACAAATTCTCATTAATTATTTTTATGCTCCAGTCATAACTATCCTCCCTACTTGATTTGTAGTGTGGACGCCAATGGAATGTCGTTTTTCAGTTTTTAATTAAACTCTTTTTGCAGCTTCATACTCATTATATTTATGTATAGAAGATTCATAACACTCCCTATTTAACCAAAGGCTTTGAAATTATCTTGCATCATCCATTTGTATAAAGTGTCCTCTGAATTTTTAGCACATTAGAGTAACTGTAACTTCTGGTAAGTTTAATTTCAGGAGTTTAGAGAGAGGGAAAAGTGTTGCAGATTCTATTTCTTTCACGTCTTTTACGACCTAAGCTGTTTTTCATCATGGAATCTATTGCTGAAATAGTGTTCTGAAAAGAAAATACTGTTTACAAAGTAAACATTTTTTCTGGCTGAAAGATTGTTTGCTGTCCAGGAAGCAAACACATTCTACTTCATTACATATATTTTGAGTATATGAAAGGAAAATAAGTTTATACATTTTAAACATGTAGCTCACAGACTTTCCGGCTGGAACCCACTTGGGAACCATAACACATTTCCAGGACCTCCCCTAGCGAGACTCCTCAGATATCAGAGTTGTAGTGACTCATCGACCGCAGGAGAGGCAATTGAATTAAAACTTAAATATTTATGTGTCTGACTCACTCAAAATCGCAAAACAAATACAGACTGATTTCTGGGTGAGATATCTGTGTTTCTCAAGAAAAGTTGGAGCTGTTATTTCAAGAGCAGCAGTGGCCCAAATTCGGCTGCACATCCTTGTTTTCAGACTTCTTTTTTTTTTTTTTTTTTCCTTCAGAGGTTTTCACAGCTTTGGAACTATAAGGCTAGTGTTAGCTATTAAGTATTTCTGGAGTATTTGAGAGCAGTGACAGAGGTGAAATTTCTACCAGGTAGTTCACTGTTTTCCCTTACACTCCTAACTATTGGTTTTGGGTGCACCAAGTGTCCAAGGTCAAGGTGGCCGTGTATGTTGCTGCATTAGAATAATGTCATTATACCTGAGATATAAATGACTGTCTTAGATGAAGTACAATGAAAAACTGATAAACAGAAGAGGTGCTGTAACTACTGCTGCCAAACTATTTTTTGACAACTCCTGAGATTGACAGTAACAGCCACCAGGGAGTCTTGTTGACTCCAACACATCACGATATCGGCAAAAAAAATTGAGCTTGATCCTATGAATATTTCTTCTGAAGCTGGCCTTGCCAGCCCAGTACAGCACACAGTCCTGCTGCCCTTCCCCCCGCAGTCAGGTGCTGAGGCTGGTGCTGCTTTGTTCTTCCAGGTCAGTCTTTCTGGAGAAAGCTACATATATGTAGTTAGCTTACAGCTAAGAAAGGCTTAGTGGATCTGAAAACTGAACATGTCCTTGCTACAGACATAATGTGTACTCTTATTTTATTACATATTTTCTGGTCCAAAATCCTGATTTCCAGTTTACCTTTCAACAAGAAGCACAAGTACTTGTTTGTAAACAACAAGATATGAGGTATTTCTTAAGACCACAAATAAAGTTGTTGTTCTGCAATGGCAAGTCCAGCGAGTGCTTGCTTTTCTCAAGACAGCTTTGTAAACAACGTAAAAAATGTGATCTGAAAATATAATGTTCTATTCATCGTTACTTATTTAATGAATGTCTTTTGTGCTACTGCCATTAACTCTCAGCTCATCATGGCCCATGGAAAAAAATACACAACTTCTAGTTGTTTATTTTTTTAATGTTTTTATTTAGCATCGCATCAGAAATATATTATACCACTTCTAATATTATTCCAAAATATTATACCACTTCTAGTTCTTAAATATATTTACAGATGTGGCTGAAGAGAGGGTATCACAGACATTCATGTTCAAAATCTGCACACATATAGATGGATTATGATGTAATCAATACTATCTTATTAGGCTTTTTTTCTGATGCTGTTATGCAATGTATGTAGTTGTCAATGGTTTACAGGCTGGTTCAGCCCAGTTCCGTGAATAATGGGCCAGAGGTCCTATGGACCCATGCCCTGGGAAAGGGAAAAGGGGAAAAGGGAAGAAGGGTAGGGAGAAGGGCCTAAAAACAAAACAGTGGCAATAGTCTGAGGAGGAGAAGTAAATTACTGAATAAGATATTGGAATGCAAAATAACACAATATAATAAAATATCATTGAAGTTGAGGCTAATAGATCAAATAAAGAGAGAATGTCCAAAAATTGAAGGCCTTAGCTGAAGGTGAGACAGCTAAGGAGCACACTCACTGCCAGGACAAGCAGAAAAGGAAAAGAGAGAGAGTCTCATGATATGCAGACAGCTTTGTCTTTCCCTTTGAGCAGAAAATGGAAATGGAAAGTAATGCAGAGTTCTCCAAATATTCAAATTTCTGTATATTCTGTGATTTCAGGTGCGTGTTTATAATCTGAAAGAAATTCTAGGACAGTAAGATATTAGACTTTTTCTGCTTACAGAACAATTTGGCTACCTTTGAGGCTGCTCTTGTCTAATACATTAGATATATTGTTTTCTTAAAATCTGTTGTGCTTGTTGCTGGGGGTCTAAGTCTCTGGCTACAATAAAAGCTAGGAAGTGCTCATTCAGTGTAAAACAAAATAAATATAGCTTGCTGCTGCCATCTCTGAAGGTCATAAAAATATTAAGGATTTGAGGGAGCTTGATCAGTTTACTTAAGGGATTACAAAATGTGGTTGCCTATAATACCAAGAGACCACACTTGATGGCCTAAGAATTTCTTCCAGTTTTTCATTATTAAAATCCAGTCATAAGAGAGGAAACAAAACCATGATACTACCTATGGTATGATATTAGATGTTCAGTATGTAGTTTGCTTAGCCAATAAATGCTGTGTTGCTGTAGTTCACCAGCTGGACTGAATGAATGGCACAGCTGAGCATCAGATGCTGCCCAAGCTAAGAACTGTACAGACTATTTCACGTATTTCCATTAGTATATTTGCACATTGTAAACAGTATATAACATGTTACACTGGGAGGACCTGAACTCTAATACATGTGAGAAGGTGAACAAATGCCAGATCTTCCTTTGGGACCTCTGTCATGAGTAAACTAAAAGAGCATTCTGCCTGGTCTGCTAAATGCACAGTCAAATCAACAGCACTTTTTGGACATTGTATCAGAAGCTGCTTATAAAAAATCACTTGAAGGCAGTCTTCCATGGGCTATTATGGTGATGAGGCTTGAGTTCCATTTCCACATAATTTCAGAATAATTAGCAAATACTATGCAATCCAGTTGTACCTGGAGTTTGCTCATTACAGTTTTCATAATAACTCTTTACAGTCTGGCAGTTCTTTATTTTCGTTCTCGATAATGACAAATTTTACTGTTTTCAGAAAAAATATACCCCAAATTTGTTGTAATTGTAATCTGATTGGAACATACTAGCAAGCGTTGCTGGGTCCTTGATGTTTTTATGCTAACATTTTATTTCTATCTGCTCCACATATATCTGATGAAAGGTACATATGATGGAATCAAAATAAAATAGCAGAATTGCCTTTGTAGAAGTTTTCTTAAAAAGAAAAAAAATATGAAAAAAAATAGTACATTCTAGTATGCTTTTCAGGTACATACTCATGTCTTGAGTGTCTGCTGAGTACTTTAGTGAAGCTTCTAAAGATCACCTAAAAGGTTTAATTATGTTATTTTATAGTCGCTTTAATCACATCATTATTATTTTTGAGAGAACCGAAAACCTAAGGTGTGTGCAATGAATTATTACATCCATAATTAATCTGCAGCTATGTCTGAATAACGGGTACATTTAATGCTTTGCATTTTAAAAGTAGCATGATTTATATGTGGTTAGTGAAAGGAAAGTTAATCCATAGGCCTTGTATTTTCTAGGATGTCTTGCAACTGTGCTGACTTTTATCCTTTTGGCAAACTTGGTACTTTGAAACAGTAAAAACTCATTAATTGCTGAATCTCGTCAGACGTGTTGAGTCAAATCTTTGTACGTGACCTACTGATTTTTCTTAGTTAAAAACAAAAAAAACAAAAACAAAAAAAAAAAAACCACAAAAATCCTGGCTTTCCTTGTGTAAAGCTCTGGGAGAGTAACCTCATTTTTAGATTTATTACAGCAATGGGATTCTTGTGTTCTCTAAAACCATACCAAGAATTTATAATAATAATAAAAATGTTGTGTGCTACTAGTATTATACATACCAATGAGTGTTATCTGTAATCCACTTTTGGCAAAATTAATGGTTGTTGAGTACTACTTATTATGATCATTTAACTGTCTTTAATTCTTAAACTCATCTTATTTTGGGTGTTGTTTTTTAACACACCTGATATGAAACCTCTGCTGAGATTTCAAATCATGCAAGAGTTTTCAGTGATTATATATCTTGTTTCAGGAATTTGATGAATAATGATTAACATACTTGCTTTTGTTCACAAGGTGCTATTATTTGAATGAAAAAAAAATGTTTTGCAAATGATGGGGGGCGGCAAAAGGATAAGCAGAAAAAAGAATCAGTTACAGCCAATTGTGGAGACAGAAGCTCCCAGAAATTACCACAGGCCAGGCAGAATAGCTATAGTAAAAAAAAAGTCACTGAACACATGAAACAAAGGTGTAAGGCACATATGCAAAGGCAAAGAGGGTAAGGGGAATTGTCAGTTATTTCTTACAATGCTTTTCTGTCTTTTCTATACATGACATTTTCTCTGGTTTAGAAGTGATGAAGGTTTTATTTCAATAAAACATGGGGTTTGATGCACTTGATCCACAGTGGATACTCACTGAAAGAGAAAAGTTTAGACGCTACATTGTTGGCCTATTCAGTGACCCATCTCACTATGCGAGTAGAAAAAAGCCCAAGCAGTGGTACAACACAAATTCAGGTTTGTTGGTTTTTCATCGTTCCACAAAGCGCGGTTGTTTGAGTTTCTCTAACACGCCCCAACAGGTCTTCTCAGCAGAAATATTAAAGCAGTTGTCCTGTACTGTTTCTCTAAAAGAAGTCAGTTGACTTTTTTAAGTTGCAATTTGGTTCAGGTTGTTAGGGAATCAGTGAATTGTAAGATAGTTCAGTGACCTAAGTGTGTCAGAGTTGACAATGTAGACAGCCTCAAGTGCTTCTTTGGCAAAGGAATGTTTTTAGATTTGTTTGCCACTTTTCTTTTTCCATTAGCCTGTACAGATGTTAGTATTGTTTTAACAGAGAGGAAAGTGCTGGAAAGCAGCTGTGAGCAGTGCAATCCTCTTCCCTAACAAAGAGGCTCTGTATTTGATGCTAGATTTCAGTGTTACATCAGTCTCAAGTTCATGTAGCATGCTATGGGAAACAAGCTAAAGCTTATAAACCCAGGTGGAACAACTGAAGAGTTTCTGTATAGGAGGCAGCTCATTTAAAGTGCAAAGATCCAGCTGATCACCAGCTTTCCCTCGAGCAGGGTTGTTCAGCAATAGAATAGGCTCACCAGTGAGCTCGTTGTGTCACCATCCCTGAATGTGTTTAAAATTGTATGGATGTGGTGCTCAGGAACATGATTTAGCAGTGGGCTGTTAGGGTAGTATGGTTAGGTTGCAGTTGGACTTGATGGCCTTGAAGGTCGTTTCCAACCTGAACAATTCTGTGGTTCTATGAAGATAACCAGGGCGGCAGACAGTCCGTGATAATGCTGACTTCTGCTGTCCTTAATTATTGCTTGCACAGCCTTCTTGGTACAATGGATGGGGTTTAGGATGTTATAGAAAGGAGATTTTAAAATGTAAGGCCGTTGCCAAATTTATATCCATTATAAGCTTTCTCTAATGAGGAAGGCAAAGTATCTTCCCAGGTCTTCTGGACAGCGTTCTCTGTTTTTCCAGAGAAGGCCTCTCCAAAGCACTTGGTTTATCAGACCCTTGGTAAATGTTAGCCCAGAAATTAAACCAAAATTACCTGACAGCCATATCTTGTGAGCAGTCATCCTACTAAGGTAGAATTCTCTTTCTGTGTTTTCAGTAATTGAAGTAATTAAGTAATTCAGTAAACGCTGCTGTTTAATTGTCTCTGCTTTCCCTCGGAAGCCATTAGGAAGAGCATTCCCAGTGCATGCAGCATGCAAACATCATCCCGTCTTTTGCCCTCTGTGGCTAAGGGTCTAGAGCTTCATTGTTAGAGAAAACCATTAACTTGCTGTTAGAGAACCATTGTTTCTACTTCTTTTTGAAAACAAAATAAAAATGTGATCTTTCACCTGAATGGATGAATGAAACGGACATAGTAACGGAAAAGATTTATTATTCAAACATCGTATTTCCAGAAATACCTGTCTATGAAGTATGAAGTTATAAATCTATAAACGGGTACTGCTGTTTCTGCTACGTGCAGTGGGTTCTGTGCTAGGGTGCCGACCGCTCTCCTGCATCTGCTCTGTCAGATCTGCATGTGCATGTTGGACAATGTGAAACTGCCCTTTGCCCCCAGTCAGATGTTGTCATCTGGGCTGCTGCCATCATGGCCATGGCAAAGCATTGGCTGAGGTAACGCAGGACAACCTCAGGATCCTGCAGCTCTGATGCCTGTGGGGGCTGGGGAAGTGCCTGCCACACTGAGCCAGGTGTAAAAGTGGGTGCCATGAAGGGCAGAGCGTTGTAAGCTGGAGGAGCTGAAGCAGCAGCCAAAGCTGGACTGCTGCTTGATGGCAGTGGGGAAGGGGCCAGAGGCTGGCACTCTTCCTTCCCTGTTGGAGCAGCAGGATCTGGCAGAGTTGGAGCACTGCCTGCTTGGGCTTGGGTACGGGCTTTCTTGGGTTGCTTGGGTGGTGGAGGCCCCATGGATGCCCCTGTGTGTATGCCTGCTTCTGGATCTGCTGGCAGCAGTCTCTTCTCTGGCCCAGCAGCTGTTCCCTCCATGGGTTGGGCACCTGGGCTGCTCCTTGGGAGGCCTTTGTTCAACTCTTGCTGTGGGTTGGGGGCAGCCACAGCTCTTCTCTTTGGGGCAGCTCTGCGCTTGCAGTGTTCAAGCAGCTCTGGGTGATCTTTCCTGAAGTACATGTAGTAGTAGCAAAGTAGCTGAAAATACAAAGCAGAAAAGTTGTGATCAGTTTGAGACTGAAAGACGGTGAGGTACAGGACTTAAACTTCTAATCGATAAGAACAAACATGGGTATTAAAATGTCTGTCAGTCAGGTTAAACTTACAGCTGCGGCTGAATAAAGCAAGGTACACTGAAATAATGGACTCATCATACCCTCATTTATTTTTCTGTTCCTTGGGTTCAGACTCACTGGATAAAACCAAATATATTTTACCCACATTTCTAGTACTCAGCAATGGCACCTCTCAAATTCCTGCAAACACCCAGAGGAAGAAATTAGGATCAGAACATTTCCTGTCATCCTCATCTCCTCTGTTAGTCCTCTATATTTTATTGGACCCCCCACCTCTTCCACCAGAATATTGTGAGAGCTGGTTCGTTTGTGGAGCATGTACCTTCCTGTGAGCTGCAGCTGCTCCTTCCTGTGCCAGAAACTTGGGAAGCGAGGAAGATCTTTTGACGTCACGGTGTATTTTCGTGAATCCGTAGGCATTAAGTTGGCGAATAAAGCTTTTCATGCTTTCTGTCCCAAAGATTCTCAAAGATCCTTTCCTTCCCAGTACTTCAGTCTGAAACATTTCTTCGTCAATTATGATGCAGCTTCCATTCTTACCCCACCAAATGCTCTTAAACTGGTGGCTTTCAACCAGGACCCAGAGTTTCTCTGGAAAAGTGAGGGCTGCAGAGATAACAGTGTCTTCATGTGTGCTCTCCTCATGAGAAGCGTGAGGCATACATTTGGTTTCCTCCTCACCACGAGGAGTTAGTACATCCTTTTCACCCATTTTTGATGCCCAAGCTGTTCCTTTATCCTGACCCAGAAGATCAGAAGGAGAGCCTGGGGACGCAGCTGGACCCTCTGGATCAGAAACAGAGACAGCAGACAGCTCGCTTTCAATGTCTACTGTCTCAGTCTGACTGTGGTTTGTGCCCACAGCCAGTTCTGCAAGGAGCTACCCCTTGCCCTGCCAGTCGGCAAGTGAAATCCCACGGAACAGTTGAGGGGTTACAGGGGGGAGAGGCGTCACCATGTCACCATGGCGCCCATGGGTCATCACTGTGACATCTCTATGCAGTGTCTATGACCTGTGTGGTGCAGCAAACAGAGCAGGTGTTGCTGACCCACCCTTGTTGCTGGTCCTGCACAGAGCCTATTTTCACTGGAGTCAAGGAGCAAATAAAACCGTATCTGAAGGGGATCACTCCTTGTCCAGACCTTGCTTCCACTTCCCTGTGCGGTGCCCTGAATCGCTCCCTTCTGGACACCTTGGTGCCCCTCGCATTATCCACATGGGAGTGGAAATCAGTTTCTAAGCTGTGTTAACAGCGGCAAATAGCAATCTCTTCCCAGTCTGTCACAGCTTTTTGCAAATGTTCTTTTTTTCCAAGTGTGCAGCTTCTGTAAGGGAGTAGCTCTGTGTAGGCAGTGCTCTGCTGTGGCAGTGTTCTCCCAGATGCTGCTCCTTAGGTCCAACTAGAGAAAGACACAAATTACGTTTTGCTGATGGCATAATCAGGAGATGTACAACCCCTCTTTTCTTTCATTTGGTTCCTGTCTTTATTTGGTATTTTAGAAATTTTGGAAGCAGTCCCTCAAAATCAGTGATGTTCTGAAAGCCATCTGAATTCAGTCTGACAAAACCCAGTCGAAAATCACAGGCCAAGCGTTCCATCAGAAATGAACTTGACCATGTTAACAAGAATGCCAGGCAGCAGCAAAAGGGACATGATGAAGCGTTTTAGAGGAAGACCGGCATTAACCTGTACAAGATGAATTTGTGTGAATGCTGCAGTATGGTTATCATGCATCCCTTCTCAAACACACTTCAGACATCTGAGATGTAAGAAAGAGAAGTTCCCTGCAGAGGAGAAAGTGTTTTAGTTGTACCTTTCTCATCCACAGTTAGTTGCAGTATTTACTTCTAGGTGCCAATGTTGCTGTTATTATTTTTTTTTCATTCTGAAACTATGGAAAGTTGTAGGTGCCTTGGGCATTAGGAATGGGCAAGCTGTGGTTGGTTCTGGCTGTGCTTAAGTCCCTACCTGGCAGTGCAGTTCACCAGGCTAAACTAAGCCCATCAGAGGGTGAATGCTGGACATTTAATATCTATGAATGGATAAATATTTTTGCTATAAATAATGGATCTCGGGGCATTTAGTGGTCCCTTCAGAAATATGAACCTCCACTATTGTGATCCTAATCACCATGTAACTCTCACCTATGAACAGACTATTGTACTTGACATCTGTGAAAGTCTGCCTCCTACTTGGGAACACTACCCTCCTAGCAAAGTGTACTGAATTTTCTCAGCAGGTAATGTAACCCCAACTGATAGAGATAGCATAGCCTTGAGTCCATAGAGATTCACAGTTATCAGTGGAGCTAAACATTGAAGTGCTTCTATCATTAATTAGCTCAGGCATTAATGTTGTTCCTGCTGACCCTAGGAGTCAGTGACCACCTCCTATGGAAGTTCAGAAATAGGAATTGCATGCATGTAAACATGCAGGGACAGTGAACATTAAAATGTCAGCTGTATTCTAAACACTGAGAGCAATACAGGAACATGCAGTGGTGATTATACTTAGATTCAGTGCTGTCACATAATGTGCCCAACTCCAGCAGTTCCTTCTGCTTACATAGCAAGTGCTAAGATAAGAAAATCAGTAAGCCAGACTGATCACATACTGAGATAGCTTTCCTTGATTACTACCATTGAACATCCTCTAGACTAACCTGTCAAAGCTGAAGATCCAAATCTGTTACTGCCTTACACCTATGCTCCAGATAAACAATTTGCTTCTTTCTCTGCTACAGAGTTTTTTTGCTTATTGTATTAGTCCAACTGAATTAAAAACCACGACTTTTTGCATAGCCAGCAATTATGCTCAGTCCATCTTGCTTAGTGATGCTTGCAGAAGTACAGTCCTAGGAAATGGAAAGACCTGAGAATCAGTTAAGGGAATCAGTAAATATGTTTTACTCTGTGCCGGGGAATTACTTCCATTGTAAAGTACCATGTAAACATTTCATCTTGAAAATCAGTATTTTATGGACTTGCTTCTTACTGTCAAGATTTGCTTAGTTAATGACATACAAACCTGTTCTCATAAATGCAATGTTCATTTAAATATTACAGGAAATGGGCTTGTAAAGGACTTCAAAATGTCTCCCAGGATGCTGGAACATTCTCTCCTATGAGCTGCTCCAATGTATGCTACCTAATCTTGCTATCAAAGCATTCCTGTAACAGAGAGAGTAACCCAAGCATAATTACCTCCTGATTAATCATCTCATTTGCATGTTTGCCACTCCAATGCCCGCGGCGATATTATGCTAAACACAGATGGGTCCTCTGATTCTCCTTGCATTTAGGTTTTGGTGCAGCTGCGTGTGGAACTGGTGATGGGAATAGCAACACAGATGTGGCTACAGTCAGTCTAGAGAAACCTGAGCAGAGCAGTTTCACCTTTATTGTGTGGAATTGGAATTCTTTAGGGGTTATCTCCTTCTCTGCACATATTTGGAATTTTTGTACTAATCTTGCCCTTGTGCATCACATCCTAAATACACTTAACATGTGGCAGTGATTTCCACTTCAAGTGCATTGTTTGGACTCCTTTAGTTGTGACAGTTAGCAGCAGTTACTAAAATGTTTGGTGCATCTCTGACAAGGAGTATATCTTGTTTCCATATAACTTGTTTTACTCTTTTCCCCTTAAAAAATAAGCTAACTGTTTCTTCTAGCCATAAATGGATTACAAATAGTCTTCCTCCATCCAGCACGGACAGAAATCTGGGCTTGATAGAACCAGTTATCAGATTTACTATGGCCGGTCCTGTATTTCATCAGCCTCTATCCACATTATAAAAAAGATGCCAGGAAATAACATTGTGCTCCATGATTTATCACTTGCTTACATATAATTGGACATTTGTATCCTTCTTAACTCTTTAACTTCTAACTCACCCTAGATTAACTTGTTTTGTAATTTGGTGGTTTAGTTCCAGTCCTTGTCTGTCAAAAGCTGCCAGTGTCATCCAGGAGGCTGTAAAAGCAAGTTTTTAATATTATTGTCCAATAGTGGAGAGACGGCTTGCATTGAAACAGATGTCCAAAGTTTGGGGTGATTTGACAAGATGGTTTGCTAATAATTTGCACTTTGAATTCAAAGGGTGTTACAAATTAGTTTGTTCTTTTGCACCAAAAACAAATAAACAAAACACAACCACAAAAAAGCCAAATAGGATTGAGGGAATGGGTGGAGGTGTGAATTTGTAGGGTTTTCTTACATATTTTGGGTATCTATCATTATTATTTTAAACACATTGCAAGTACTCCTCAACTCCAACTTATGGAAAGTTTTATGGAGAAAAACAGCTCAGCCACAGCAGAATTGATTGTGTCTGATCAAAAAGTAAAGCAGTGACTTATTTCTAGATTTGTCTTCCAGCTGTAAGAAAATAAAGATTGCTGAATAGCGAAGTACTTTAGTTAGAAATCGATCTATTGAAAATGAGTTGAATAACTGCAAGTAAAAATCCAAGGATTTTCACTGGGTAGATAGCTGAGTTCCTTATAAAACCTTAAGTAAATTTTGTGGAAGGGTGTGTTGTATTAGGCACAATTGAGGTTCTGAAATAAGTACTGTTTAACAAAAATCTGAAAGCAGTTAAAAATGAAAATAAGAAATGGACAGTAATAAGTGCAGTATGAATAAAAGCATTGATACTATCACTGGTATTTTCTAGTTTGTATTTTATTCTGTAACTTATTAATTTTATTTAATTTGGGAACTACTTATGTATGTTCCAAAACCATGTCATTTATATTCTGATGACTTAAATAATTTAACTTTTTAACTGTGCTGCCAGATGGTATTACCAGAATCCTTCATGTTATCTACAGTGTAGGTGGCAGAGTTGGCTTTTCTATTTTCTCAAAAAGTTTGGCCCATGTGGGAAATTAAATTTAGAAAGCAGTGTGATTTACTGCAGCAGCAAATTTGTTTCCTGGACATTTTCCCTGCAGTTCTGTCAACACCAGCACCTGAAAGTTGCACATTGGGGTTCCTGGGAGTTAAAATAACTTGTAAGTAATCACTCATTTAAATAAACTGGAAATGAACTTCTAGAATGAAAAATTTTAATTGAAAATTGAAAAATTGCTGCTAAGTAATAATCAGATTTTCTTAAATAAAAAAAAGAAGAAAAAAAAAAAGTAGGAAAACCTACCAGCATTTAACTGCTTTTTCTTTATTCCTTTTTTCAAGCTTCTTTAAAAAAATCCTACAGAAGTCTTAGCTTTTTAAAGATTTTAGATTTTTAAAAAATCTACCAATAACATAGCAACAAAAAAAAAAACATTAATTATACCATCTTTACATTGATATAAAGATATTACAATGTTCTGTCTTCTATTAACAACATAGGTTTTGTTTTGTTCTTTTTAAGTGATTTTTTTTTAAGTTTATTGTTTTTTTAAGAATAATGATTGAATAATAGCATTTATTAAAGCACATATTTTTAAGATGAGAATGTATTTCCCTGGAAAGCGAAAGGGATTTCAGCAGAGCTGTTCCCATAGAGTTTTGGAATATGGCACATGGTGACATTGATTTTGGATATATATGGCTGTATTAAGAACATTCAATGGAAAAAATTAAAAATAATTTAAATAAAAAACATCTTTTGAGTCTACTGTGCAAATAATGCCTAGTGTATGCTTTTGAATTCATACTTAGATAATATAAGTATTTTGAGAGAGGGGTTCTGTTCATGTTTAGCTTTTCTGTGCTATGGCCACATGCTGTTCCTCATCAGGAAATATACCATACCACGGTCTGCTCTTGAACTCCTTACCTGATGCACATGTAGTTCACAAAATCATCATCTTGCATTGATTCTATGTCACTCTTTATCTGGCAGAATTTGAACCAGTAACCTACAGGTGAGAGGCCATATATTCCTTAATTCTCTGAGAATTTGTATCCTGCCACCATTTGGACCGTATTTCAAGATTTAGAATAAATTACATTTCATTATAAAGAAATATTATCTTCCAAAATACAGATCAGCCTAGTGGTATTTCCCAGGTTTCTCCCTCTGAATCTCATTACAGGTGTCTTATAGACCATGTCTACGTAGTTTCAGACTGAAGGCTCGAGGTGGTTTGGCTGAACTGGATACTTTTATTTTTTCTCCTATTCTCTATCTGGAAGTACTTTAAAAATAAAAAGATTATTAAAATCCCTATGTATGTACAGTACTATGTTGACAGATTAATGTCCAGGCATGCGATTCTATAGCATATTTCTCAGAAGGCTTGTGGAGCCACATCAGTATCAGTTGATAAGATTACAGTGCTCCTCTTAGAGAATGGGAATTTTTATCAAAAGCATCTTCAGGGCTCATTCAGACATCTCATAGGTCACGAATCAGTTCCTCAGCTTCTGTATTCCTAAAACCAGAGAAAGGCTTGAAGATTTTAGCCCACTGATGTCACATAATAGGAATATATATAAAGAAAATGTACGAAAATTGAGTGATTTTAGAAACAGACATATAAAAGATAATAATATGTACTTAAGGAAATAATTTGTCAATTTCTGAAGATATTTAATATTTTATTAAGCCAATTATACATAAATGACTTAGCATTTCACTTTTTTTCACTTTGTAGTTTCAAAAAAACCACTTACATGTAGCCTTATCTTCTAGTAGCGCCATATATACAACAATTGTTGGATGAAGCTGTTTTAATACTGTAGTCTTAACAGTACACAGCTCTCATACTTACTAATTTTGAATACTTTATATATATATATCTCCTTCTGGTAATAAATTATAGAGCTGTAGCTTTTTGTTCCTCTGCCTCTTCTCCAAACTTCTAGATGAAATTGAGATATTTTAAGTGGTTTTGTTAATTTGCTTAAACAAGAAACCAAAACCAAACATCTATGGAAAGGAGAACACAGAGTCAAAAATAAAATATCAAAAAAATTAAAACTCAAATATTTATAGTTCATGTTTCTTTTTCTTATCTGAGGGAGAAATAATAGGAGTTACCAAGAGTAAGTTATCTTACATTGCGTGGGTACCTAAAATATATGCTTGACCTATGTTTAGCATCTTGATTATGGTTGTACTTGCTGGAAATGTTGCAAACATCCAGTAATAAGAGGCTGTTTACAGAACTGTGGATGAAGAGAATTTTTATTTGGTCTTAAAGGTAGTTGAAAGTTTCTGAGAAAGCACAGGGATTGTTCTATTGAGCTTTATGTTGTCTATATAAAATTTATTCTGCCCCCAAGTACTCAAGATGTACTCAATCAAACATCAGATCAGGTGAAGTATGGACATCCTAAGTGCTGGCATTTTTAGCTCCACTTGTTGAACTATGAATGACAAAAATTCAATCAGCCAGCGTCTCGCCATAGTAATAACAAATAGTACATGTCTCTAGATGCCACCTTACCTTTTATTCCACTCTGGATAAGATTGTCATGACAGTTGAAGAATTAATAACAGTGCTTTGATATTAGTGACTTGATAGTAGTGGTTTGCCTTCTACACACTGCCTACTTGGTTTCTGTCCACAGAGCTTTCCACTGGGTGCAGGACTGCTAAGAAAAAATGGAAAATGCAGTCCATGATAACAAGTGATACACAAAGAATCTGACTTAATTACACTAGGACGCTTTGTAGGGCAGCTTATTCTATTGCTGTTTCATCCTGTTAATGGCAGCAGGTGATTGCAGATGTTTGCAGAATAGTTTCACAAAAAGATGTATAAAAGAAGTTAAAAAGAAAGTATGAATATAATCTTCTTTATTATATTTGTAAATGTAAAATGTGTGAGTTTGCCCTTTTTAAGGAGGAGCATAAGAAAAAGTGAAAATGGTTTAAGTCCCTTCCCTTTACTGTTTTCATCCCTACTATGTCTGATGGACTTCCAGTTTATACAAAGAAACTGATATATTTCCATACACAAAATTAATAGCAGATGAAATTGGTCAAATGCATATATCTTCTGCATAATAGCTTGCAGCTTACATTCCTATAAATTAATTTGTCATGACTACAGGGTCTCCATTATACTTCTTTCTTTCTTCTGGCTCTGTACAAAGTAACATAAGCTTAATTTTGAGTATGTGAAGTGAATGCCTTCTTATTATTCAGAATGTGGAGTGTTTTTGGTTTTTTTTTTCAGCCAGGATGGTTAGTTTGCATAGTGTGAAATTTCAGCTGATGGCTCTCTTGGAGCTGGTTGAATTATCAGTCCTATCATAGAGTGAAAGGCATGGTATGTATTGATGGAAAATTTTTGTAAAAGTACCCTTAATCAGGTCTTCAAAACAATTTTTGTAGATGCCTTAAGGAGTAACTGCAGTGGTGCTTTTTGGATCTTAGTAATTATATGACATTAGCATTGCATAGAGACAGATGTGTATGGTTTGTATAAATGAGTAATATCAAATTAAAAATTTGAATCATTCTTGCTGGATGCAAATAATGGGTTGTAATTAATTGGTGGTTTCTTCTCTTACACACTTAAGTATGGATATGTTCTCTTATAATGTTAGTGATCTTTGATAAAGATGTTCTTCACAAAAATGCATTTCTTAAAGCAGCTTATAGTCAAATATCAGGATATTCTTCTTTCTTTTGTATAACATACGTCACTTCTAGTCATCAGCATATTAAAATTGCTTCTCATTTTTATTTCCAGACTTCTGTTCTGGTGGCCCCATAATTCTTCCAGTATTAAAGATGAATAAATTCTTATTTGAACATTAAAATATTTGTATTTATGGCTATTTTTTCTTTTGTATGCTTTCTTCACATTTATTTTTACAAATATTCACAGCATACTTAAAATGGTAGATCTGCTACAACTAGCCTGAATTCCACAGTGAAAGAAATGGAAGTCACAGTAATTTGATTTGTTCTGGTTTGTTTGTTTGTTTAGGCTCTGCTTTTGAACTTTTTCATATTCTGTAAATAAATTTTATAAGGGCACATAGTGACAAGACGAGGAGAAGTGGCTTTAAACTGGAAGAGGGTAGATTTAGACTAAATATCTAGGAAGAAATTCTTTACTGTGAGGTTGGTGAGACACTGGAAGAGGTTGCCTGGAGAGGTTGTGAATGCCCCCTCCCTGGAAGCATTCAAGGCCATGCTGTATTGGACCAGCCTGGTCTAGAAGGAGATGTCGTTGCCTATAGCAGGAGGATTGGAACTAGATGATCTTGATGGCCTCTTCCAACCCAAACCAGTCTATGATCCTGTGATAAATCTGCCCATATATTTTTTCAGGACCATTTTATTCAAGGGATCCTGTAAAGAGACCTAAAAACATGTAGACATCATCCTCATCCTGGGATCAGAACATATAGATGCAAACAAAACTGAGGTAATTAACAGGTGAAAATTCAGTCACATTACAGATAGGAGTTAACACTTCCCCAGTGCCTCTCAGTTCTCCTAATCACAGTGCCTGTGGATGCTTGTATGATCTCATACAAATGTGACTTTAAACCCAAGGTAAGCTTAAGGAACACTTCATATTATGTTTTCTTCCTAAACAGGAATAGGAAAGGAAATGCAGTAAGAGATTTTTCCATATCCCATAATTAAATTTTCAAAGCTGTGCTTTTTCTGTTAGTGACTAAGCATTCCTGAAGATTTAAATCTCAGTGAGATTAGTAGAAGTCTTTGGATTCAGCTCAAAGTCATGGAAAGTTATGTTAAAATGTGGTAGCTGCTGTCTCATCCTTTAAGACAACTTCTTTGCATTGGCAAGAGGGCACACAGCAAACACCGGGAGCTGTAGAAGAATCCAGTGGATCAAACACTGTCATCTCCGGGAAACAGATGAAGCGCAATTGTAGGAATTACATGTGGCTTCAGGTTATAAAACACATATGGATTTGGCTGACCTCCTTGGTGCAGACTTTCTGTTTGAATAATGTTAGATTTCTTTTTTCACTGCAACATTTTGTGCAGGAGTATTTACCACAAATTCCAAAATCAGATCCTTAAGTTATACTTTTTTTTTTTTTTTTTTCTGATTTTCGAGCAAAATTATTTGTATGCTGTCATTCTGGTTATTTTTTCACTAATGCTTTTGAAACACCACAGGGGGGCAAAAAAATAAAAAATAAAATAAGGCCAAAACATCTGATGTACTTTGCCTTTGTTGAAGTTCCACTGAGTCATTCTGAGATAAATGGAATATTCTTCTTCAATCCAAGGCTTAATTATGGTAATTAGCCTGTGCAATTTGTAAAGTTTGGCAGTCAATTCAGCTCCTAATATGCATAAGCCTCTTTCTGTTACAAATTGAGTATGTTTAATCAGTTTTAAAAGGACAGTGTCTCACTATGTCTGCATGGCACACTCTTAGATTTTCAGATTGGATGTTATTCCAAACTCTGCTACATCATTAGCAGTTTTGATATTTTTAATATTCATGAAGCTTTCATTTTAGCATTAATCCCCAGCATCTGTGATTATGACGGGTACTTTTGGGATCTGACTATTGTGTGTCTACTGAGAATGAAAACCCCAGCAGTTTCTGGCAGTAAATTAACCCTCACAATGCCAATTGGTGCTACGCTCCTTTTGAAACACTGCCTTCTGCTATGTTCCTTTCTATTCAGATTTCACACTAACGTCTGATTCCCTCAGCAGACACAGGCTTCATTTCATCCTGACAGCCATCTGTGACACTAAGAATTTTTTCCTTTCTTCATTCAAAGAATATATATTTCACCATGTGCTTCCCCCCACCACCACCTAGATTCAGTATGGTAATCAAATGAGAGAAAAATAGAGCTCAGAATGCAAATTTTTATCTTAAGTGAGAAGTTGATGGCATTAAAGAGTTTTATTCTTTCAGGATTCAAGAAAAGAAAAGGGACTTTTTTTCCTTTTTTTCTTTTTAGTGTTTATTGAATTTTTTTTTTTTTTTTACTGGAAAATGTTTTGCTTGCATCTAAATGTGGTCATATGAAGGTCTTTGTGCAAATGAAGTCTAGTGAATGGAGAGCAGACCTTGAAATCTTGGTAACTATTTCCCTCTTTGCTTCCTTGAGGCATATAACAAACTAAGCCTCTGTCTGTTTTCCTTCTTTCTTATTTAAAGCTGTTAGTGTTTAGGGGTGGAACTCCTCTTGCATTATGCACAGTTGTGGTATCAGATCACCTATTTTAGGCATGCAATTTTAGCTGCTTATCTTCTGCTGACAAGTACATAATGAATGGAGACTGACTCTTCCAACCAGTTTAGGTGCTCCAAATTGCTGCAGAGGAGCTCCTCACCATGGAAGGAGCCTCAGTGGTAAACAGCAACCAAATTAGTATAGCAAGTACAGATAGTGTAAAGTATGCACTCTTCCTGCTCTGCAAAGCAGGAAGATGTCAGCATCATCAGGGTGAATAAGCGCAGTGCAGAAAAGATGACAGTATATAGATACTTCAGCCACTGGCATGACTGTAGTAAGAAATCTTCACAGATAGTCATTTACACCAAACATGGTGCACTCTTTATATTCTGGAGAAGTTCTGAAGTTGAGGCACCCTTGGATTTCTCTTAGGCTCTGTTGAAGTCCCTCCAACACAGTTTGTCTCAAGATTCAAGACGCTCTTGACAAGAATCACCTGCACCTAATTGCCTCATTAGACTCCCTCCTGGGCTCGGTAACCTGATCACAAATGTGGGTTGTCATGGTTTGCTACTTCATCTCTTGTTCCAGATATTACTCATCTTGTGCTGCTTAAAGACTTAGCCTACTCGGAGTAAAATGATTTTTATTTTTGTCTTAAAATGCATCTATAAGCATATGGCTTTTAGCACATTCTAAATAAAGGTGAAGGACTCTATTGTATTTATTCATTGAGCCTTTTCTTCAAGATTACTTTGCTTTTTACTTAAGCCACATGGGTTTGGTTATATAGTTTTGGAGAGGTACAGCTGTGGGGAAGTCGCTGCCCTCAGAGCTAATTGGCCTGTCATTATAAACCCTGTATTGCCTAGGTTGCTTGAGAATCTGATGGGATGGGGTTGGTGAGAGAGTACTACCATCCATATGAAGAGCACAGAGGGACCCTCAGTACCTGGTAAAGGCAATGAGAAAGCTAGTTATGTAGCACAGAAATATGTACTGTGATGGACCAGAAATGATTTGTAGATAAAGGAAGAAACTGTCATGCCTTGATACTGACAACCTTTTCCAGCAGCCTAAGGAGACAATCCCAAATGCTGTTCATGGTGCTTGGAGTATTGTGGAGGCTGAGACTGAGCACAGCAGCATGCTAAGTGCCAGGCTGGGTGGCACAGATCAAAGCAAGCCTAGATATCCTAACAATGTAAAAGGAAGGTATTGTCACAGACCTTTCCTCCTTGAGTGCTGCTGGCAATCTTGACAGCAGTTAGTGTGCTGGGATTTAGTGGGAAAGTGGACATCAGCAAGTGTGCAGTAAATGATATCTCTGTAGCCACATCCATGTGTCACAGGTTTTAGATTCCATCTTCTTGTCCCCTTGTCACATCTATGAGGTGAGGAGGGCAGAGCTTTCCTTATCATATTCTTTCCAGCTGTGCAGCCTTTTTGGAAAAATGATCTGAACACAGATCCCTCATTTTTTTTTTACTTGCCATTTTTTATCCATGTTTCTTAGTTGTGATATTTTTGCAATACTCTGGGAAGACAATCTGTAGGTAAACACAAGCAAAAGTAAGCCCCAAACCCTGTCTCTTCAACTCTCTGGTTGCGTGTTCTATGTACCATTTCTCTAATGCTTCTTGGGGAATACCAGATATTCTTCTCGTGTCAGTGGGCATACCCTGGCTCCCTGGTGTTTGAGAATACAGGGCGAGTATAAGAAATCTTCCCTGTTGGTCTGGACAACATTTTGAGAAGGAGAAAGAGAACATGCTGTCTAAGCTTCAGTTATGTTTCTTGAGCCCTATCTGTGCAGCACAGTGCCTTAACCAGAAAGCATTCTGCATGTTGGCATTATCGGTCAGGACAGCAAGAGCTGAACTGGCCTCTTCCCTGTCATTCCTGTCTCCTAGCTCTTGTGCATCATTCTTCCTGGCCGGCACCAGTTCTGCATCCCCTGCTGTGATCTGTGTGGGGAGCAGCTTGTAGCTGGGCTGCTAAAAGAGAAAACACTCCGCTACCTCTCTACAAATTACGTGGAACCTTTCCATTCCTTTGGTAGGACACTTACTAAGGACTGTGTTCTCCCTGTTTAAACTCAGATTTTGTAGTTATCTGATCCTAAGCACAGTAATCATGAATGACTTCAAGCACTAACAATGGAATTTAGAGGAGGTTCAGTTTTTATTACAAAAGAAACAAGAGCTTTGCCGTCTAATAAATGAAAGAAAGGTGACAGGGCTGGAATTTGATTTAAGGAAGCAGGGCTCTAAAACATAATTCCTTCTGTGTAATTTAATAGCCATTGAGGAAGTACTGGAATCTACAGTATGTGGTCTGTTAATCTAATTAATCTACCCTAAAGGTTAAGTCACACAACCGGCAAGTATAAGTGGATTTTGATCAGATTTTACTGGGACTATAAAATATAGAATATATGGGGACATCCAGACTTACTTGTGTTTGCACTGGAAATAGTTCAACTTTTAAAGTTGCATGCTGATATAGGCACACACAAAGGAACACTTTTATTTTCCTTCCTCTTTCCAAACATAACATGCTGTGGATTTCAGAATCAGTTTTTATGATGCTGAATGTCATTGAAAAAGTAGAGCAAAAAAGGAATGAGAAAACTCCTGTTCTCTGCCAGTAAAGGTGGGGGTTAAAATGAGCACTGAACTGAAAGACCTTCATCTAGTTATGTGCCACACAAATCTGCATCCTTCGTTTGAGCACACCCTGTCATCCTGGGAAGCGCAGAAGGCAGAAGATGAGTCTCTCTGCTCTTAGCTTCTCCTTATCTGCCAGCAGACTGCTTGTGACACTGACTCTTCATGAGAAAGACAGTGCAGAATGAGCCGTTCCTCAGGGATTCGGATGAGACTGGCTGTCTTGCTCTTATCTAAACCCTGATCTGGGCTAAGTGAAAACTAGTCAGGATCTTAACAGCTCCAGCTCCAGTAATTAGAGTGTACTCGATTTTATGCAAATCTGTGGAGAAGTTTGGTTGACTGAGACTTTCCCATCCGTTTACTTTCTGTCTATATTCCCAGTTTTGTCATAATACAAGACTAGCTTATTTCTCTGTGGCTTTTAATAGGTATGCTGCCTTCCTGCAAACAGCTCTGTATGATATAATGTATATATCAGTATGCTTCTCACTGGAGGTTTTCATGCATTTGACAGTATGGCTGCCACAGATCTGGTGACAACCCTCAAAAACACCTATGCATAAATGTGAAATTCCAGAAGAGAGAGACTGCCATATGCTTTTTGGGGTGTCCAGGAGATTTTGTTGCCATTTCGTTCCCCAGAGGTTTTCTGTATTTAGTCCAGGATGCTGTTTCCAGTTGCATTCAGTCTTTGCTGGGTCAGAACAGCTTGTCACAGGTGTGTGAGGCCAGGCCTCTGGCTGCAGCACCAGGGAAGTAGGAGCTCATGGTGAGGCCAGTGCTCAGCACTGCTACGTTTGTGGGTTGAGAGTGAGATACTTGAGCAGATGCTCTCCGGGAGACTCTCCTGTGTATCATCACAGTTGTGTTCATTTCAAGATGCAAATGAATTGATAACCATAGGAGAAAATTATGTAACAAGGCTCCAGGGAACATAAATATTTAAGCATATTTTTAAATACTTTCCAGTGTGTGTGTGTGTATGGAGAGGGGAGGGGTTAGTAGACATAGTATATTCAAATAAACATGTTTTATATTCTATTGTATAACATATCAACCCTGCAAATTCATAGTAATTAGTATTTTGAGCTCTCATGGTGCTACTAAATCTTTGGCACGCGATGAATGAAATGTTTAGAAAACTTTTTTATGATCTTATTGATGCGTTCACCCATATCAATGACAGAAATTTATCTTGCTTTAGCAAATCGAAAAATTTCTTTCTTCTGCTAAATGTTTTTGGCAACGCAGATGGAGAGCACAGCAGTCAGGGCCTTGCTCAAAGGCGCCAGATAACTGAATGGGTTACTTCCTATATTAAAACCAGCTTGTTGACTTGGCAAAGAGCCCTGGTCAAGTAATACAACCAGTGCTGCTGCCATTTGTTAATTCTGTATAATTAAACATCAATTATACATAGTATTGTTTTGTAGCAGGCTCCTCAGCTGGCTTTTCTTTATTATGATTCTGTGCCAGCTCTCTTCCTTATTACTGAAAAGGACTTTTTATTTGTTATTGTAATTAGGAGGTTTCAAAGATATCATTTTTTCTCTAAAGAGAGAACAGCAAATGATTATGGAAGTAGGCATATCATTGTACAGGAAAGACCTCACATATAATAAGTATTTTGATTTTTTGTGAAGTATGAGGAATATGCCTTATAGTGTTACAGGACTCCCCAACACTGGTCCATTAGTGAATATAACATAATAAATGAACACATTTACATACCACTCTCAAAGTCTATCTTAAACGATGCAGCAAAATTCAAATGTAGAACTTACATTCATACAATTTTTATCCTTTTGTGAAAGAAATATAACTGCTGATAACCACAAGCTTCAATCCTGTTGAAATGGATATAGCTTAAACTTGCTTAAATGAAATGTGTACTTAACCTCTGTTTATGGGGTAAAATTACCTATGTGTTTGATGTTTTGCTGAAGGATAAGCATTTTACGAATTATATTGTACTACCATGTGTATAGAGACCATGTAACAAAGGAGTGCATTCATCGTCCTGGTGGTTCAAATCATGTTGTTGTCAATGATGCAACTCTGTTAATAACAGCAGTGGAGAAATTTAGAGAGAGGTTTTGCCTCTGTTACTGTCTTAAAATATAAACTATGGAGTGAGACGAGCAGAAGAGTGAAGGCAGATTTTATTCTTATTTAGGGTTTATGTCTTTCCGTCAGTACTCAAGTTGTATAGACTAAATATTTATTTTTTAACTACTTAAATTTATGAAAATAGTCTGGAAAGTGTTTTTTTTTGTTTTTTTTTTTCCCTGTTTCTTCGTGATTGATTATATAATGATATCACCAAAGGGTACCATTCAGCTAAAAACAGGCACAGAAAATGTCTGGTGTCTCTGAATGCATATTATGCAACTCATAAACTTTATTGAAGGTAAAGAGAGAAACTTTCAGGCTTGATAGTCATTAGAATTTAAAAGCTTGTGAGGGATGTTAATTGTATGGCTATTAATCCATGACTATTCTGCAGTCACACATGCATATTTCAGTTATGATATAAATAAAAAAATGAATGACTTTAGGATTGTTGACAAATATTGTAGTTAGATACATTACTATATCAGTTACACTTTCATTTTACAACCACATCAAAAGAGCAGAGTTTAACTAGTGATGCATTTTCTGTATAGAAATCTTCCTTTTTGCCTCTTACCCCAAAATAAACATTTTAGGGGGAAAAACAATTAGAAATGAAACAGCAAAATTTAAATAGAAGGGAAAAGTATAACCAGTGGAAATTACAGTGATGGAGAGGGAGGAATTATTTCTTAATAGCTGTCCTTCTAAACACCTCCAAGCTTTGGAATCCTGTTTATTTCTGATGCTACAATAATACTTTAAACACGGCAGGTATTGAAGTGTTGAAAATCACTACACCCAAACCTGTCCAACTTTTGGAATGTTAGTATGTGTTCTGAAGTGCAGGAAATTTTGTCTAATTGGCCTCAATTTGACAAAAACTGCTGAAACATGCAGGTGATTTCTCCAGTAGCTTGTGTCATTGATTTCTACAGCACTATTTAAAGACCTTTCCTTGGTCGTGACATAAAGATACTCCTTGAAGCACAGTACCTGTGTAAATCTTATTTTGGATCAGAGTAAGTGGGAAATAACACCCATAAAAGTAGGTCACAGCAGTATTATGAATGTAGCTTGGCTTATCTCTACTAAAATGAAAATTTTTATTATATGCATACATACGTACACATTCTAAGCGTATCCTGATATCCCACTGATTAATTGTAGAACGATGTGAGAAGTTGCATTTATAATACACCTGGGAATGTTCTCCTACAGCCATGCTGTTGAAGCAAATCTCCTGGAGTCACTGTTAATAGTCTTTCCAGGATCAAAGGTTGAAGGTCACCTGGCTAACAAACCATGAAGGTTAGAAACAGGAGCTTCAAACCATGAGAAGGATGGATCCTCAGCTTTGCCTTGGGAGAGCAATTGCCTTAAGCCATGGAAAGTCCCAAAGCACCTTAATAATGTGCAGTTTTATGCCTGGAAAAGACATTTCAGATCATAGCTGGAGTTTTTTTAAGCTAATTATTTTTCTCAGCTTCTGAATTCAAAAATAATTTAACTCTCTTCCTCTCAGATTTAGAAGACAAAGAACAGGAAAAAAAAAAGTCAATACATTATAATATACAGGGAAAAAATGGGAGATAATTTTTTCATACAATGACACTTGAAAACTCTGTATGGCATTTGTGGATGCCAAGATTTTTTTAATCTGAATTACTTTCTCTTGAGAATAAGCTCTGTGTGCTTTCCCAGCTTTCACGAAGTAAAATATTTAGACCACATCCCCATTTGCTTTTTCCAAATTATACTTTTTAATATTTTCTAAAGGTTACTTATTCCTTATACTATAAAATAGCAAGTGATTTTGTCTTTTTCACAGGTTGTAATCTCAGAAATTTGTTTGGGGTATTTCTATGTAACAGGAGATTTAAAAGCAACAACAACAACAAACTCATTTTTAATTTCTTTTCTTAGTACAAATTACCAAAACCTGACCCAACAGTTGTAGGAGCTGCTAATTCAATTTTTCAAATGGATTACTTTTAGTGAGACTGTGGGAAGAAGGAAAGTATTTTTGCCTGTATTGCACTGAGTGATATTGCAAACTGTCATATTTGAATGATTCTGAGATTCTGTTGTACCATGGAAATACCAAAAGCAATTTTAACACTAGTTTGTAGTAATGACAATTAACAAGTCTTTTAAAAACTAATCTTTTAAAGTGTATTTCTTGTATCTGGTAAACATAGTTAGATTTTGTAGTTTAGGAATCTCAAGTCAATCTCAGGTTTGTAGGGTGAAATTTAAGACAGTTTAAGAGACTTGCATTTTAACGTGCAATTGGTGTTATTAGTATCAGCATTTCTTAATGTAGAAGAAAATCCTTTTCATTGCCCCTGAAGCACAAGTCATGTTATGAGCAGTAAACTATTATTTTACAAAACAGTGAATACTTACACATACTCATCAAAGTGCTTGCAGTCATGAGTAGAGGTGAGTTTAGACTTAATCAAAGTATTTCTTTAACAAGGTGCAGCAGCCGACATTTGTCAAGATGTAATTGCAGTGTAAATACAGTGTTTTCTTCAAAGTACAGGATTAGTACGACAAGAGTTGTACTTAGCCAATTGTTAAACTTTCAGTGGTTAAGAAGGTTAAGCGGTTAAGGGATGTCTTAGACAAATTTATGCCCCTCGTAACTTGTTAAGAGGCCTTTGGAGATTATTACAGAAATATTTTTGATACTTTAGTTTATAGTAATAACAAATACATTAGACACATTTCAGACCTATATGGATGTGTATATTTTACGATTTAAGAGTTTTTTATTTCAGCGTGAACATGACAGATCAAGATATTCAAAAGTTAGTAGCTGAGATGGTTTCCAGGTGAGCAAACTTTCTTTCAGAATGTCTCTCTCTTCTAAAGAATTCATTTTCTGTAATCTATCCTAATTCAAAGAGCAAAACATTCTCTAGAGTAAGGTATCCTTTGTTTTCCTTCCCTCCAAAAGTCAGTCATAAACCATTCCCTTATCTAATATCAGCCTTTATCGACGTGGCCTTGTTTTCTGCAGCACATAAAAAATTTACCTCAGCAATCAATTATCTTATAGATACATACTTGGCAATAGGACTGACGTTTTTGCTTTGTTGAGAGAGAGGGACCAAGAAGAAGAAAGACAGAAGAAAGCAGTCAAAGTCTATATTTGATTTATTATTAGCCATACAAACAGAAATCCAGATTTTTAAGGTCATATATAATATCATTCAAATGTATTTTGCAAAAGTAGATATTAAATACAAGTCTTATTCAGGATTTTATAGATTAACTATTGCATCATTTAAACACATCTGGTGGAAGTGAATAAAGTATGTCATAATTAGTAATTATTTGGAAATGCTCCTTTGTAAATTAATGAACTAATTATTTATTGGCTTAATAATGTTTATGAAGGTAGAAGGTGTCACCATTTGGGGCAGAGTTGCTTGCTTGGTTTCTTGGGCCATTTTGGCTAAAACTAGAAAACTAGTACACCTTGTGCTATCAATCAGACAGCAGACTGAAAGCTCCAAAACATAGAGATTATTGATGTATTAAAATATCCCTGGTATTCCCTTCTCCCTGTTATACTAGCTATAGAACTATAGGATTTTACCATGGAGCTGGAAGCCTCAGTGGCAAATGTTGAGGAGAGTAGCATTTTTCAGAGGACATGACTTGAACCACAGTTGTGTTTCAGATCTGAAGATTTAGAAGAGGGATGATAATATTGCCAGATCAGCTCACAGGGTTCTGGAGAAAATGTAGCAGCGTCTGCAAGTTCATTGCTTTTGAAGAATTCCAATTCCTGATAAGTGTTTTTGCTTCAATTACTAAAAGGCCGGGTCACTTAGTAAATTGAAGTTATCATTAGAGTAGTATTTGGAATTTGTATGAACAATAGCAGGAGATCAAACATTTTATGGTTACTTATTGATCAAGCATCATCTACTCTGTGCACTGGAAGAATACTTTGGCATTGTTGTGAAAATGATGATTAAAACATGGCTGGGGAAGCTGCATTGCCTCTTCACTTCTGCAGTTTCCTAAGTTTCAAGTCTGGGTCTTCTTGACTGTACAGGAGGAGTCTTTTTGGGGGAGTCTTTTTTGGGGGTGAGGGAGCTGTCTTGTAACTGCTTATTATTTGATGCTGTTGGCTGAAATAACTGGTATCAAAGTTGAAAGAAAGTGTATTTGGTTGTGCTCACTTCACTGGGACTCAGGCAGCAGACCATACTGTTTTAAATGCTTGGTCATTATCATTTTATTTCTATTCTCTGTGGATGCCTGCAAAGCATAAAGACAGAGGAATCAGACTTTCAACTGATGCCTTTCGTCTCCCCAGAGCGTTTTCTGAGAATATGGAAGGGATGAAAGCAAAGCTGCGGCATTTCCATCCCTTTAGACATCCTGGGTTTCCCCTCTCCCTGCTCTGATTTCATCTCCTCCCTCACAGCAGCAGCAGCTGGAGCTGAGCTCTGGGGCCCTGCTGAGCTGTCCCTGAGGCACTGCTGCACCTCCCTGACCTCCACAGGGCTTGCAGCCCAGCTGCAGTCATCAGGGCCTCATCCCAAACCCAGGATTTCCCTGTGGTTGAGCACTAGACAGGGAACCAGCCGAATTTTACTAAGTGTCTTTGCAATGGGAGATCTGGTTCTATTTTCCTCTGATATATGTTTTCAGTTTTTCAAGTAATAAAAATACAAAAGAAATCAATTCTTTCCTTAAAAGGAGCCAAAGACTAAAACAAATGTGCTTGATTTCTCTCTCCCTTTCTCTCTCTCTTTCTCTCTCTCTCTCTTTCTTTTCTCCAAATAAATTAAAGCAATCAGATAAACTTACCCATCACCTTGCAGTTTCTCCTAGTATTGAGACCTTTCAGCATCTCATGGAAGCCATTGTGAATGCAGTTTTTACAAAGATGTGCCTTCCATTTTACTTCTTGTGTCAACTGCTCTGATGCGAGAAAAAAGACAGAAGGATTGAGGCTTGATTGAGGAAAAGTTTGCTCTGTAGAAAGAGGTTTATAAGTGAGACTGAAACTACCCTTGAAGATCACACTTCCTGAGCATGAATAATAAAATAATAACTTCTTGAATTGCTCTAGAAATCAAGGATTCATCATTAGGTTTGCTGTTTACTTGGAAATCCAAAACCAAATAAACCAGGTAGATACTTGTTACATTCTGTGAAAGGGAACTAAAATTTAAGAAAGAACCAAAATAACGGTGTTTCCAGGATTTTTAAAGATACGTATTATGTTGATAATGTAGTATTAGATACCTTACACTGTGTTTTAGTTGCATACTATTCCAGTCTGCTTTATGCCTGTCTTGACAGAGTGAAGTCAATTGCACAAACTGTGGAGCATCCTTTTCTCTCTGGAAGAGAGATTATTTCCATTTCTTTCATTTCTTCAAAACAGACACACATTAGGGTGTAAGTTATGCACTGTGCTCTTTATAATTCAGTGAAAGTGGAAAAGAATGAGCTCCATAAGATGCCTGTGAAATCAGATATGCATAGAAATGGCATGGCTTTTCCCTCTTCTCGTCTTCAGATACTGGCACGCTGGGGTAACCAGCGTATCTCAGGTACCTATGTCATCGTTATTCTCTGAGTAATCAAAGGTTCTCAAGCAACACAGTACTCCTGAATTTATTGTAAAACTAGCACTTTACATGTATCCGATCTTCAGCTGAGGGTTGGAGCTAGATGATCTTAAAAGTCCCTTCCAACCTAAGCCATTCTATGTTTCTATAATGCTGTTGAAGTCTGTTCTAATTATTGTAATACACTACTTACAGGGTTCATCTACTGTGTATTATGCTTTATTTCCCTCTTCTATTAAGTAGATATGTCCTATAACTTCAGTACATTAAATCTACTGTATAATGATGATTCTTAACTGCACCTACAGTATTTATCATCAAAATATTTTCCTCTGAAATGAATATCTTACGGTTACATTCAGCACAGCTGTATATCAAAATGAACACTAGAGAATCAATATAGTCATTAACTGACTCACTCACTGGATATGATAAATGAGGAGTCAGATTGAATTCAACAAAATTTTATTTGATACTCTACTTCTTACTTCTTCATGGGATTTTTTTAAGTTTTTTTTTGTTTTGTTTTGTTTTTGTTTTTTTTTTTTCTTTTCTAGTAGTAAGAATCTTTATGATTGTTGAGATTGTGGAACTGGAGCGAAGCCATTCATTCAGATTTGTGAAATGGGTGATCCTATTTATAGGATATGATATAGAATGATCATCTGATTTGGGATGCAAAAGGGCTTGATATAATTTATTTTAGTCTGCCTTTGTAAAGAACAAGGTTTCTGTTATCACACTGTCTTCATTTGTTGCATATCCTTCTCTAGATTCTTCTGAATTCACTTGATAATCTTAACCAAAGTCTTGATTAAAGATGGAAGTGCTCTCAAAGCTTTGTCTGTAATGTTACATTTGGTCCCCTCACTAGCTCCACACACCAACTTCTCTCTGACCTTTTGGTTTCCTTGGGAGAGGTACCAATGGCTGGAGGCTGTGATGAAATCAGGGAAAGTTTTGTCTAGGAGTTCAGTTTGGGTGACTGGGGGGCCTGGACCCTGAGACACACTTAGCCCAAATCTCATCAAACATAGTTATGTTCAAGTTTCAAGCCGATGAGAAGAGCTTAGGCAGGAACTAGGGAGACTTCTTAGGCATGAGTGTCAATCAGCATAAAGCCAGTTAACATTCAATCAGTGCTCATGAAAATATTTTTTGGTTTCTTTATTTAGTATCATTTTTTTACTCAGTTTACCTTTTGAGTTACGTTTGTTGTATGCGTCAGTGCATTCTTATCTGAGACTAAACACATTTTCAGAAACAGCTATGAAATTAGCAGCAGTGAAATAGCCCTTTACCATAGCATGGAGAAGGCTAAATCCTGGATGGAAAACATTCATAAATTTTTATTTTAATTACATTATTTCCAGTGACAAATATTTGTTTTCCTTGCTTGGTGTAGCTAAGAAAAGAATTTCTAAGATGCTTCACAGTGTTAGAAGCTTTTGCTGAGGTGTGCCTGAAATGGTCATTGTGTTGGATGGAAATTCTTTCACTGACTTGTTTAATGCTTCAGTTATATTCAGCTTTGAGCACTTACATACTCTTGCAGCTTATTTATGTCTAAAACTTTACCTCCAAGATAATATCACATCTCTTTGGTCATTCGTCAGTCAGGGAACAGCAGCACAAGTTTCAGAAGAGTTAGATAAAATATAAACCTTGTGTAATGAGAATAACGTGGTAAAATCAGTACTGTTTCTTCTGTTATAAAGTTTAAATTTCCTCACCATCTTCTGAGGCAAGTTTTTCTAGTTGAGGTCTTGAATTGGTGTAATAAAATAATACCCATCTACTTATTCTCAGTTTACTTTCTAAGCAGTGTTCAATGTCAGATCAGTTTGTAGCTGGATTTGTTACTTGATCCTATGTGTTAGTCTTGTTTTATTCTCATCTAGCACCTTCTGAAATTACAACATTTCTCCAGTAATCTTTTGTAGTCTGGCATCTTAACATGAAAATGAAAAATTATTAATTTCCTTTAATATACTAGATTTTTTTTGTTGTTGTTGTTTAGGTTCCTGCATGCTTATTTTGTTCTCTTACATTTACTTTTTCCATAATCTTTCATACTTGTCAATGAAATAAATTTGAATTCTGTAGAAATCTTAGATGTTTTACAGTTTCAGTCTATTCTACGGTAGAAGTTTAGTATGCTAATTAAAATAATCTTGGGCATAGCTAGAGTTATTTAATATGGTAATGTGATGAAGATCCAAACTAACAAGCCTGTTGTCTTAAATTTAGCAGTAGGAATCATGCATCACTGAATTGTGAACTGCCATTTGTTTGTAATTGATAGGTTATGTGCACAGATCTGGTTCTACAGCTCCATATTTATCAGCGGCGTGATCTTCTGTTACCTTCTGTTTTATGGCACATTTGTATTGTGTTCCATTTCTTTAGTTTTAAAGGTAAATATTAATGATTCGTTGCAATGAACTGACGTTTTCAGCTGGAGACCTAAGCTGATCATAGGTTTCCCCAGTGGCTACAGTGGAAAAATTATGCCTAAGGGCATTTGATTAGAATGTTGACACATGTGCTATGCTCTGAGAGACAGCTACCTGTGTGTGGCATTCAGTGAGGGCTGGGGTCTACCAGCACCACTTGAGGAACCATTGAGTTGGAGTTTAGGATACCCATGTTGAGATCTCACCAATGAGCATGTGGAGAGCACCAGGACAGGAGTTTGGAGGGGACTGCTGGCAGCCACCTCGGGGCTCTGCCTCCTTCCCTTCATCAGAAGCCCATGGGAGAACTTAGTGCTTAGATTGAAGCCAGAACATCATCTTCCCTGTTGGAGTTTCTGTGCTGGATCGCTAGCCCTTAAGGTTAAAGCTTTTACTTCTGACTTTTATGCAGTTTGACATATTAAAATTTGCTGATGAACTCTGCTAGAGGTGCTCGAGGGCCCCAACAATATGGAACCAATCATGCTTGAAACATATGATACATATAATATTGCTTCAGAAGTATTTTTTATTTCCTGCTCAAAGCAGCTGCAGCAACACATGCAATGAAGTTAGGACAAACAAACTATCGGAGTTTGCTAAAGTATTTTTTCTTTCTTCAGACTCTCATTCTTACTTCCTATATAGTGTTATACTTTAGTTAAGTGACATTAAAGCTGTGACCTGGCCAGCAATGATATACTCTGGAAACATTTTGTAAGTAAATCAGACACAAGATATTCTTCATCATCTGTGTTTCCATTTTCAGTTCGTTGCTGTGATGATGAATGAGCCCCTTACTGTGAGAAGTCTAATTTCCTGATCTCTAGCACTATAGTTTTACTGGTTTTGCTTTTTAAAGGTGACATCTGGTTTCCTTCCACTTTTTGATTAGTTATTGTTCTGTCTCTACCAACACACAAAGTGAAATTTCTAATAAGGTTATGCCTTATCTGAAAGGCAGAGTAAGTTTTACAACATGGATGTGGGATTTAGTATGTCTTTGCCATCTTCATGCTCTTATTCATCACAGTTTTGATGTGGGTGCTTTTGTTATTTACACTGGTATTGTTCTCATCATATTTGTGTAGCTTAAAGTGTATCACTTTTCAGCATTCATTCTTAACTACGTTGGGGTCTCTGCTTTCAGTTACAATTCTAATTACTTGAGGAGTTCCCATGGATATACTGAAGGTTTTATTTTGTTTCAAAATTACTGCCCCTAGCTAGTAATTCCCATGCTCAACGTACAGAACCTTAAAAAAATGACATTATCTAGAAATATCTGTAGATCCTTGTAAACCCAAGTACCCCTTGCTGTGTTGTGTGATTTCTTGTCAGAATGCAGCTCTGCAAAATTAACACCATATAAGATGGAATAATTATTGGTATCCTTGTCAGATATTTTATTTCATTGTAGTACTGTTTTGTCTGGAGTTTGAGTTTATAAACTCAGAGTAATTTTTGACCCCATGCTTTCTTTTGAGGCTGACATTAATCACCCTGAGAAATGAGATTTCCAGCTGGAGGATGCTAACAAACTATGGAAAACTGTTAGATTAACATACTACCATTCTACAAAGCTTTTCTGGTTTAGATGCAGAAATTTTAAGTTGATTGAAACATGTATATGTTCCATTATGACCTAGATAATAATTTCTAATTCTTTATTTGTGGCTCTTTCTCCTATTTCCCTGAAGTATTCACAGCTGTGCTAACAAAACCCTGAATACAGTCAATGGGAGCATTTTGCTGCTTTAACAAGAAAGGACTTCAGCCTAATATCAAATTTTCCAGGCAAATGCTTACATGCTTGGTCATTTGTTTTCTTAAGGATATGATTTTTACTAGCTAGTAGTCAGCTCAGGTAAACAAAGAAAGGAGGGACACCTGTTGTATGGCTACTCTTCTCTCCAAGGAATGAGCTTAAAAAATCTTCCATTGTAAGAAGGAAGATTTCATTATGTGGCACAAAAGCAGTAGCTCTTAGGAAGAGCTTTTCAGAGAGAATCCCTGTGATCTAATAACAAAAGACAAAACTTCCCAGAAGTACTTACCTCCATTTAGTATGAAAAAAAGAAAACATTCTTTGGGTTAAGAAAAAAGTTATATTGCAAGTGAGAATCACTTGATAGCTCCAGCTAATTTGCTATCTTTAACAGGACAGGGAATTCTGGGCACTCAACTTACTATTACTTTGTATGCATATGTATATGTGATTTGATAGCATTTGTAGCTGACTGTAAATTTGTTCTTACAGAGCTGTATTGATTGACATGGTGTGTTTTTCCACTCCACATCATTGGTTTACATTGTAATTTGCCTTTTAGTTTACAGTGTTCACTTCAAAATCGCCGATGTACAATGCTAAATCTAAAGGAAATTCTTCTTAGGCCGCAAGGATTTTAGCTGTAAACTATGACAGGATAAAGCCCTCCTTTGTTTAATCATCAGATCACCCTATAGGATATAGTAATCACTGATCCTGCTTTACACAGAAGATAGGCTAAAGGCTGTTCTGAAAGAAGTGCCTCCTATTTATTTCCAATGGAAACTACAACAGATACAAATAGCACAATAACACTGTTTGATAGAGCAAACTCTTAGTTATAAAACACTGTATTTCAGCATAGTCACCACCATTATGCATTTTTGCCAGCAATAAACAAGGGCCTGCATGCTGTGCTCGTAAAAATCTGCTCTAGTGCAGGTGATCCAATTTTAATGTCACCACTGCTGAAATGCACCACCCACCACCTCACTGTGCTTACATCTACTTGTTGGTCCCCATAAACGTTCAGCAAGTGTTGATGGATGTCAGTGAGTGTCATTTTTCCTCATGACGGAATTCAGTTCCACATCTTTGCTTCATCTGTACTGCCACATCTGATGCCATTTTATCAGACTGCCCCTTTGCTGCCATCTGTTATACAGAACCAAAATGTAGCAGAAAATTGGTGGGAAGGTTTAACCTCTACTGCAATACCGCCAACATCTGCCTTTGATATTGTGGGCCAACATACTAAAATAGGAGGCATTACTTTCAGAGCAGCCCTTGTAAATAAACACAGGGACTGCTTACTGGCCACATGCTTTTGCATAATTGGAGATGCTTCCCTAATTTTTTTCTGATTTAAAGGCTATTACTGAATGTAGCATGGAAATGAAAGGAAGGCAGGCTGTTTAGTAGCTTCTATTACTGTCAGGTTTTCAGTCCTATGTATTGTTCATTGGAGACAAATGAAGAAAAGGTGCTCAAACTGTTAAATAGAAGTTCCCTTTTTCCTTGCTGTAGAATCTTATCCTAAGGATTTTTTTGCACCACAAATTATGTCTATTCTCATCAGAAAATTGTTTCTTGTGCCTAGTGAATAGCATTTCATTTCTGTACCTGTGTGAAAATGTATATTTTATTTTTAGAAACATATATTAATTTGCTAGACCATAGCTGTATAAGTTATTAATAAAAAAAGTATCCTTATGGATTTGTTTGTAATATACTAGTGCCAAATTGTCAGATTAAAGCCATTATATGAGAGCAAATTCTTCCCTTTTTCCCTTAGCTTAAACCTTTCTTAACTTTTAAGATGAGGCAGGTAAGCAATGTAAACTTTTAATGAAGAACTTGGTAATTACTTTTGGATAACCTCAGCTGGTGAAAATGGTCAAAACTCCCTAAAGTTATCCACTTTAAAGAAGTTAGAACACTGCCTGAATGTGATTATGTCTCTAGAAAGTTGTGCTATTAAGTCTTACTAAGAATAATAACATATTTCTCTCCAGCTAATACAAAAACATTGAAAAGCATAGTTTCCAAATTGATCAGCCATATACAATATAGGCTTCTAATGTATAATGTAATATAGATGTGATGGTATAAGGATGGCCTAATTATTCCCAATTTTCCATATTTTTTTTTTCTTTCTGAATAAATACATAATTTTATATTTCCTTTCAGAAAAGTTAGTTCTCACAGATGTATTCATTTAGCCTAAGCAGTAGTTCTCACTTAGGTCCTACCATTACTTAACTATATTCTGATATAATAAAATGTTTTATCATTACAAATAACCAAGTAATGAAATAGAATTAAATATCCCTTAAGACATGGTTTTTTATGTATATATATTTCTAATACAGCTCCAGTGAAAACCAGAATAAATCAAAATACTGAAGAAACAGGCTACTAATATTTTTCCTCAACTTAGTCTGTGGTGGCCAGAGCTGTTTTTTTCTGATGTCTCTTCCTGTATTCATCTGGATCACTAGAAAGGAATCAATGGAAATTGATCCAATTTGTAGAACACAATTCTAATATTGACAGTAGTTTCTATTCATTTGCTTCACCCTAATCTTTTATTAATGTTCATTTCCAAATGCTATTCATGATGTTTCCTCCAAATTTTGTACTCTCAAGGTGATGATAGGAAAAGTTAGAAAAACACAACAAAAAATAATGGAGTAGTATGTTAATAAAATAAATCAGCAATTGCTGTTTTTGTAGTAGGTGGCTTTAATTTCACATAAAGTATGATCAATGTAGTATCTCATATATGAGATTCCCACAGTAGTTAGAAGTGCTGCCTGCTCAGATCTTTTCAGCATTGTTTGTGTCATCTGGGAAGATGGGCTGGGAAATCAATACTGAATCATTTGGGGACTTTTAAGAATGCATCTTCAATAAGTCTTGCCATATAGACATATCTCACTGGTACAAAAGAAGCAATAACTGATGGCTTAACTGGTGGAAAACATCATCAGTAGTGACTATCATATAGAGAGCTGAGCTGCAGTGAAAATAATGTTTAAAATAATATTTGAAGCTAGGATTGCACCAGCAATGTGAAAGTAGGTGTGAATGATTAGTATAAAGTGTTGTAGTAGGTGCAATGAAAAGTAAATGTTTAGTATTTGGATTTTTTGGTGATTTTAGAGATAAAGATGAGTAAATGAAAGCATAAATCATGTCTAGTGATTACTGATGCAGTCCAATAAAGTGGATCAAGTTAAAGATTTTTATGTGGAATTTTCAGTGGACAAGATTCCACACGTTGGTATAAATTTTGACACTCTCCAGTTTCAGTTGGGCAACTTAGATGTGTTCATAACTTATATGATTAAGCCAGGTTCTCTTGCAGGTGGCATCTGAGATTGGGCTGCACTGACTAAGCCTGAAATCCTTCCACTAAAAATCTAGACCATTCACTGTTGGGAAATGTAGCACTTTTCTGTCCAGACAAAATATATGATTTTTTTCTGATGCCATGAGGTACTTGCTTAACTTAATGAATTGTGGCTCTGGAGATGATGTAGAAAGAATAAATTAGACTTTTTTCATCGTGGTGAGGGGGTTTTGCCTCTCTAATGAGGTGTGTCTCAAATGCTTCTGTGAAGGAAAAGTATCTACTGCTGTCCTTTTCCTCTCTTTGGTAGTCAAGGCATCACTTTTTGTTGTCCTCTTCCAAAGCATGCTCTTTTGGAACAAACTGGTTTGTTTGGGAACCAAAAATAAATGAAGGATGATATTATTTTATCATATTCCTACAGTTTTACATACTAAAATTAGTTAAATAATTTTAAATGAAATGTTGAAATTTTTTACTTAATTTTTATTTTATTTTTTAATGATCAGCCAGTTACTGCTTAAGCATCTTTTTAAGTTTATGTCACTGAAAAGAGACTTTTCTGGGCAGCTTGGATATCAGAAACCATGGTTTAAATCCTTTCTTGAGATTTAAATTTTGAGATTCTCAGGTTCAACCAAGACATACAGCTTTACTGGAGAGATGTTTTGACCGACATTTCTGTCATTTCTATGAAGACTCTACCCCATTATATTATTTTGAAATGAATGAGAGCCTTGCTGGAGAGTGATTGTGGCATTTTCCTGAATTCACTACTTTCTTTGACTTGGAACAAGCTGTAAATTTTTCATAAATCATTTGAATTTTCCAGATTATCATATTCATTTCCTTCCATTTATTTGTTTGTTTGTTTGTTTGTTTTGCATGGCAACTAGTTCTAATAGTGTAGTGATCTGAAATTATTTGTTATGTTTAGCACGGCCAAATGGAAAATTGCCTTATCCTACAGCAAGACAAGAGAAATACATCAAATCTTAACACTCAGGCTGTTCTCCACACATTCAGTGTAACGCCTTCATAGCAATCTTATGGTGAAATGTGCCATTTAAGTCAATTGTGTGAAGCTAGATCTTGTGACAGGGCTACAGTTAAAATAAGTCCAGTGCAAGGGGCTGAATCTCTAAATGCAGGAGTTGAGTTCGGAGTTATTTTTCAGTGAAATGGAGAGGATTTGCCCACAGCAAGAACTGAACTTCCATGATTGTCTTTAGCAGAAGCAGTTTTCACGTGTAATTTAACATTGGTGGATATCATATTATTCATGACCAAGCTGGAAGTAGAATTTCTCAAAGAAGGTGTGAGTGAAAAATCTCCATATAACATGTAATGTAATAAGTGTATTGTCATTAGCAGATATCATGTAAATATGAGTAGGGTTAAAAATAGACTGACCTCCTAATTTCCATCAGTGGAAGGACTGAAGGCAAGATTTTCGTTCCTTAAATGGCTTCTAGTAGTTGTAGCCTCATTTTAGAATGGCTGTTGGCTGGAACAAATGCACAGAATTCCCAAAATGGAGACTGCTCCTGTTTAACCCTGCATTGTAGGCCTCGCCTACTGTATGTGATCAGTGACTGCTCAATGAGACATCTTCCAAGAGGATGTTGGCTCTCTCTTGGGAACGCTTTGTCCTAAGCAGTATCTTGGGTAAAACACACCAATTCATTCTGCAGTCATATTTTGTACATGACAGCGCACATTAAGCTCACATGTAGAGCCAGGAGTTTTCTGCATCTTCCTTCCTCTTAATCATTTTGAGTAGTGTATGGTTAAATCTCCCAGAAGGCAATTAATCTTTCAACATGATGATCAGCAGGTTCATTGCTTGAAATCTCACTCTGAGCTTTCTGTCGTTGGTTATAAACATTTGCCCAAAAGAAAGTAGGCACAGGCACTGGTTCTTATTTTAATAAAGAAGTCCCATCTTTCTCTCCTTTACTGCTGTAATTTAAAACTCTGACCCAATCAACCCTTGAATGCAAATAAGCAAGGAATATAAAGAAGCAGAATGTTGAACCATTCATTCCACGGCCAATTCCAGAGTAGGCTTTAAAGATGTACGTGACATTGACCATTAGTGAGTCAGCAAAGATGAATGGACCAGTAAATGAACATATTTCACTTTTCTCATCTGCCAGGATGAAACACCATCTTAGTGTTGTGTGTTGTTTTGTGTTTTGTTTTGTTTTTATTTTTTTACAGCAGTAATGTGAAAGGTATTCTGTACATTCTTTTAATTGACTTTTTTTTTAACATTTTTTTTTCCAGTGTGTCCAATCCTTTACCTTGGTTGGTCTTGAGGATTTTGTTTTTCTTCTTGTTTTTCTTTGAGAATTCCTTAGAAAAGGTCTGGATTTATGGTTTTGTTTGTTTGTTTGTTTGCTTTGTACACAAATGGAGAATATGAATGTTCAACATCACATTTTAAACATTAAATTGACAGAGCTAGTAAAACTTTGTATCCAGAAAAAAAAACTACCTATGTTTTTTTGTAGTGTAATTTCATAACATGATTTTTAGTAACATGTACAATTTACTGAAATAGAACAATTACTTTAAGCCATCGTGGAAGTCCAGAATTTGTATGAGTGTGAGTAAAACATATTTTTTCTATTCAAGATCTTTAAAATCATTAATAAATTGTCTGACACCTGTCAACAAGATAAAAAGAAGTGCAGCCTATTGTGCTGTTGGTATTCTTGCAAATTTTTAACCAAAACATGAATGTTTCTTTTTAGGTGTTATCTGTTGAACATTGTGATATCAACAGCAAATTACAAAAATATATCGAACTAAAGTTTAATTTGCAGCTTTACATTTACAAATGAGGGCAAAAAGGTATTTTGATACTGGCAACAAATTCCTTTGGGTTGTGCTGTTTTGTTTTCAGAGCCACTAGGCTTCTTATTTTATCTTTTGCTTTGAATTATTTACTTCATTATTATGGGTTACCTTCACAGTGCTTTATGGTGTTTTGATCAGCAATTTATCTTGGAGTCTTAAAACGTGTCCATTTATGTGTTTAGCTGACCAGCTGCCTTCCTTTTTTTTTTTTTTTTTTTTTCAGTGTGACATGAAAATTGAGTGTTTCTTTGCGAGCATCTTTCAGCTCAGAAAATACATCTTGCTTCCTCTGCTGCTAAACTATTGCTCTCTGAGAGGGGAGCCCTGCCCCATCTTGCAGAAGAGGCAGAGCAGCCCCCTTGCTTGCCAAGACACATTCACCCTCTCCCCAGCCCCTCCCCACAAAGAGGTGAAGTCCCCTGGGTCCGTAATTGCCAGGAGATGAAGCGATGATGGCGAGTGATCACAGTCAATAGCTTTGATTAACAATAAGGTGGAAAATTAGCAATGCTAGCATTCAGCTCCCCTGCCTCCCCATCCCCATATGCTCACAGCAGCCTGCACAGGCTGGTGGGCCGGGTGCTGCACAGCACAGGCTGCTGAGAGGGAGCCGAGGGGCAGGATAGCTGGGAGGGCAGTGAGGGGCAGCGGGCAGTATCTGTGGGCCTGGGGCGATGCCGGCCACCTTCCATCGGGCATCACCACACAGTTGGGAGGACACCATGCGCTGCACGCTGACCCTGTGGCTCTTGCTGTCATGTGTGGATTTAATTGTGTCTGGACGTGTTTTGATCGAAATGGCAACTCCTGTTACTCCTGTGACCCCATCAGCAGCTCTGGTGTTGTTTCCGACAGACTCTGACGACCTAGAGAGGGGGAACGACAGCGGGACGCCACTCCCCACCTCTGATAATGGTGACAATTCGCTGGGCTACACAGGTAGAGTGCATCTTTCCAAAATACTCCTGACTGCCTCCTTATGACACTTTCCACCCACATCTACCATTCACACCTGTCCACATTTTTTAACCATCATTGCTGGCTGGCTTTCTTTCCCCATCACCCTTGAAGCTCAATGCTGTTAGTATTGTTGGGAATTATTCTGCCTTTTAACTCCCTGAAATGACTGCCTTTTATTGTGTGTTACAGTGTATTTCAGTTATTTAAATGTTTAATATCCGTTTCTACTAATGAACACAATACCCCAATTATTTTCCTTTAAACTGTGTATATTAGTGCACGAAGTAACATCATCTCAGAGCAGTTTTACTGAAGACCATATGCAGGGATTTTTCCATAAGGATTTTTTTTAACTTCCCTCTCCCCAGACCCCTTTTTCACCACGCTTCATTTCTGTTGAGAACTAAAATGTATTGCAGCAAGGAAAAAACGACCAAGCGAAACTAAGATGCAGTTGGTGAACGGTCATAGACTTCTGTTTTGCATACACAGGAGAAAAGCCTCTCTAGGCCAAATAAAAGAGCCCCCAAATAATCATCATGCTGTGTGGTGTTGCAGGGACCCTTAGGGGGCAAGTTCTGCAGCTCCTGAAGTGACACCCAGCTCCAGGAGCTGTGCTGCCTGCTGAGTCTGGGCTCAGGTACAGAACCAGTGAGTATAGCTCACTTGAAAAATGTCTGCTCCACAGCAGTGGCAAGATCTAGACTTCAGTGAGTTTTAGACTGTGAAGGTAAGTATTAAGTCTTCTAGTGGTAGCAACTTTTGGAAAGAGAAAGAAAGAAATGAAGAATATTTAACTGAATGGTGTTCTGTAAGTACTTTATCAGTGGGCTACTAGTGCATTTACTGTTCACACGGTACAAAATTGTATATAGTCAAGTGATTAACGGAAGTGTTGTATTCAAATATTCATAAATAAGACAATCTTACAGAACATAAAAAGAGAATAGCAGGTATAAAAGAGGGAGCAATGTCTTATCCATTCAGAATACTTCAGACCTGTTATACACCACTTAGATGATTACAGCTTTCATCACCTCCTCTCTGCAGTCATCCCTGCATGTTGTTTAAAACCTTGACACATAATTGTATTCCAGTTTAAAATACGTTTTTATAAAAAGGTAAGAAGGCAAAGCAATACAAATCCACCCTCAGTCAAGAAAATTGATGCCTTCTTAGAAAAACATAGCAGGAACAGTGGCGTATGTGAATTACTTGGACTTTGCTTTTGCTACCATTTGAATATTCTTTTTTTTTTTCCTCTTTACTTCCTCCCTCTGATTTTGGAACATCTATCCTCCTTGATGTACATGGGCTTATCTTATTCAAAAAATGTATCTTCTTTTAATGTACTGCAATATTTTTTTCACCAGAAAACAGGACTGAGGACATAATCCTTGGGTCCTGTATTTCAACAGCCATGTTTGGGACCATGCCTATGTTGTAAAGGTAGTCCCATTGTTTTAGCTGGTGGCCCCTCCCTGGCCTGGGCATGGCTGCACAGAAAGGTCATGGATCTCAGACCTACAGGCCACAGAGCTACATAAGGGACTCCCACAGGTCCCCCACTGGCAGGTATCATAAATTCATAGAATCATTAAGGTTGGAAAGGACCTCTAGGGTCATCAAGTCCAGTCATCAACACATCACCATCATGCCCACTAAACTGTGTCCCTCAGTACTACATCTACATGTATGCGTACACATCTCCAGGATGCCATTTCTGAGGAGGGGCAGAGACTTCCCTCCTTCCCTGTGCTGGGACTCAGCCCTGCAAGCACAGCCAGGTGGATGACAGCAGGCAAGTACCACCCAGTCCCCCTGAACAAGGGAACATACATAGGGCATAGAAGGTAGTGTTTAAGGCAGTAGCTCCCTTCAGACCATGGGGATGTGGGAGGATTGCCTGAGCAGAGCATGGACTCTTCTGCATCTCTCTAGTATTAGCCTTCTCTGATGCCCATTTGGACATGATCACCACATCCAAGATCAGCCTCTGTATTGCTACTGCTGAAGCTGCCTCCGGGAGACCAATAGGGGTTATTGGGGAAGGCTGAAAAAATCAGACCCCAATCTAGTCACTCCCTGAAGGCTCTCAGGTTTTTAACTCAGAGGCCGTGTTTTAGTAGGTGTTTTTCAAGAAAACATGAAGGTCAGGATCAAGTTAGAAGCGAACACAAGCTGAAGAAAAAGAAAAGCTGAGAGGACAGCTCAGTTTAATTGGAGTCTTTGTGCCTCTATTTGAATGAACACTGAAGGAAGACCTTTTTTTTTTACTTGTTTAAAGATTTAATTATCAATTGTTGTTCCTTCTCTATGTAATAATAATCACTAGCACAATGTGTGTATGCTTTAGCTTATATAGAAAAGCCCTGGGGTATTTATTAAAATTAAACTACTGGTTTCTATAGCAATCAGTAAGGATTTATAAAAATAACATTAGCTGTAATACAATCTCATAGGTGAAGTCAGTTTTTTAAATTTTTCCTAATTCATGGGCCCAGTTGATGTTGTAATATGGAACTCCTGGATTTTATAGATGTATTCTTTGTTCTTTCTTACCTAGAATTTCATTCTCCAAAAGGGAAACCATTCCAGAAGTTATTTGTACTGAAAACTATCTGACCCTTTCCTAAAATCATTTACATAGAGTTCAAATCTAGAGGATGTCTAGACTTATTGGCAAAAAGAAAGAATGAGTTTTATTTTAATTCTGTATTTATCTTATCTCAATGTACATAAACCAAACATAAGCTAATGAACGATGTCATACTGTAGGAACATAATTTTATTGTGTATATTAAGAACCATGATACATCTATAGGATGCTTCTACCATCTAGGTCTCCATAACTTTAGTTGTTGAGACAAATAACTAAAGTTATGGAGACCTAGATGGTAGAAGCATCCTATAGATGTATCGTGGCTCTTGAGACAAACACAGAAAACACCTGCTTGTGTGGAAACTTCCTGAGTTAAAAAGTATTTTTTTCTACCTGTGTTTCTTTCCATATATGTTTTTCAGAATGAACACATGTAGCTATTTCATATGGTTTTTAAGTGGATCTACATGACTCCTGCAAAGTGCTTCAGTATGACCTCCTGAAGTCCAGTTAAAGTTAGGAGAACCTGTCTATCTTGCGAAGTGCTAGTGTATCCACTCTGTATCTGAGTACTTGCCTTGAGAAACAACCACATAACTAACAGTAAATACATCACTTTAAGGGAGAAAAGAGGAGTGGCCAGCCCAAGCTATTTCAAATAAACATTGAATTTACTGATAAAATGTAAGTCGTCGTTATGGGAAAATGATTTTCATAAATTTTAGTATGTTACATCACCCAACTCTAGACTTTTTTTCCCCTAGTTAATATGGTAATGTGGTATCCAATACACTGACATGTTTGTATATTATCAGGTTGTTATTATCACAGAAATTACAACTGGTCATACATAGAGAGACTGTTCTATACGAATATATTAAAGGTAATCACTGTTGGAAAGTATTTATAATTTAAATAAACAGAGGGTGGAAAAAGTCTAGAAAGGAAGAGGAGTAACTGCACCCATTTATTCACCATATTCATGGCACTGATGTTAGACAGAAGGAGATTAAAAGGTTTTCTATTGCATATTTGATACGAGGGAGATGCTAAGAATGTAGAACATTTAGAAGCTGGTGTGATCACCTGGGATAACATATTAGAGGTTCTGTACATATCTGGATTGATTCCGCAAAGGAATTAGGGTTTAAAACCAAAACCTTTTAACAGTAAATATGTCATTTAAAGAAATGCTCTGCTCCCTGTTGGCATCTTCACAAAAGACCAGTTCTACTCTGTCGTGGCCAGATTGGAAAATACTTGTATTAAAACGAGTAATAATAAAAACCTAAATGACTATTTGAACTATGTGCATAAGGAACAGCCTGGTATAGTAAGATATTCGATAGCATGAAAGCATATTATTTAAATACTCTGTGTTGTGTTTAATTGCTGTAAGAAAAACGCCTGAAGTAGTTTTCTAAAATGTTCTCTAAATATATCTGTTTCTCTGCACAGGGTAAGGAAATCTTAGGTGATTAGTATGATGTAGAGACCTAAAAATGAAGGTAATAAATCTTACCAGTTCCATGAGTTTGGATCTAGATTCTGAAAGGAGAACCAGGTGGTAGGAGAGTGCTCTGGAGAAAATGATAACCAGTGGAAGGCTGAGGGATGGAAGTAATAGTTCAGTTCTTTGTTGAGCTTATGCTGCAGAGATGTCAAACAGACTAAGACTATTGTTTGGACAGTTGTTAGAGTGTAAAGAAATCCCTAAGTTACCCATCATTACTTCTTTTTCCCATTAAAATCCCAGAGGAACGCACAGAGACGAACAGAAAAGGAAGAGAAGCAAGAAAAAAAGTGTAAAAGACTTCCTACTGAATATCAGTGGGGATACATGGAAAATTATCCAAGTAAGATAGCAGAGGAACTCTATAGGAAGCAGATGGAAAATTTGGAAAGAAGTTCATAGAAGGAAGAGAGTCAAATAACATAAGCATTTCCAAGAGAAAATCTTGTGGTTACTGGTCAATAGGAGCAGGTGATGCACTGAATGATGTTCCCTTGTGCCTGAGAAGTTTTGAGAGCTACAACCCTGCAGCAGGGGTTGAGGGAACTTCAATGAAAACATTAAATAAAGTAGTTTTGACGAAAACTATGATAATTATTTTTCTGTTTAATATTTGATCATGCTTCTGCAGGAGCAGATTTACAAGTAAAAGATTGAAGTAATTAATGTTTCCACATAAGAGTTCCCATCTGTTTTGCCATCCTGTTTGTTAGAGTAGCTGTTCACTTTTAGCTTTTGGGCTTCCTTTTTCATCCTCTAAATAGTGCAAAACAGTATTGAGCGTGAGCCTCAGGATTTTCCACGTAATCGATGGCTGCAAAGTAATCTCTAAGATTGCACTGTGCTCTGTTATTGAAGTGTGCATATGCATTATATTCCAGGAAGTAGCACATTTCCTGTTAAATCAACTGTGACATAAATATCGGGGATCATTTAACAGATCACAGAGTATTGCTTGTGTTACAGAGAATAGAATGATGACTTGTTAAATTAACACTATATAGTCCAACATTTGCAGACAAGGATCACCACTCCTCATTAAGTAGATGCATGGCTTTCTAAAGGAATCTTTCCAAATAAACTTAATATTCGTAGTTTTCTCAAAAGTCTCTTCCAGATATACAAAGAAATCTTGTGGTTCCCACATGTGACCCATCACTACTCTTTGACTTTTTTTTTTACCTGATTTTAGTCACAAAATTATTTTTTCACTGTTCTTTTGAATATATATGTATACTTTTTTTTGCATTACCTTTCTTCTTTAGTTCTATTTTGTCTTGTAATCAGGAGAATTGTTTATTGTGGATCACCATCTGTACCACATCAAAAAGGACAGATTCCATCATGCAAATGTTTTAAGAAACAAAAGGGAAATATCTTTAAAGGAAAATCTATAGTAATATGTATCCTGTTAAAAATGAAATGTGTTTGTACCATTTCTTTTCTGGAAGATTAGCAGAGGTAGTAAATTTGTGTCTGAAATGAAGCAGTGAGGAGGAGGAAAAAGCTATATTCTATAACAGGGAAACAAATAATAATACTGTAAAGAAATAATATAGTTTGAATGTCAAATCAAATAGCAACTATCATTAGTTAAAGGATTACTTGGAAAGAACAAAATATTCTGGGGAAAATAATACATGAAATAAAAGCTGAGTCTTGATAATTGTATGCAAAGAAGTGGTGAATTGGTTGAATAATGTGAAAGTGTTGAGGGGGAGACTGCAGAAAATCATATTTCAGAAGTGACCAGGTAGATAATGATGCATAGAAACAAAATCTTTGTACTCTTTGTAGAAGTATTCCAAGTACATTATTGGCACGTCTCAAGTTGCAATGAGTTCATGAGGTCTTACAGCCCAAAGAGTAAAACCACTTAATTGATAGCATTGCAGAGCCAATGAACATGTGACAGAGTTGAGTAAAACACTTGATGTCAGCGTTTTCTATCTAACTTCAGTTACAGACTCCTTATTGCTAGAGGTAAGCTTCTGCTTGACTTTGACATCTCAGGATACATTTGCAAAACTAGAAGTTGAAACATTTTTCATAGTCCTCTTTTCTAATATTCCAACTGAGGACGTGTGCTCTTGAGTCACTGAGAGAATGAACATACAGCCCCATAATATTGATTTTATAAAGGCACTTCTTACAGTACATCTGCACTCTAAATCCAGGAACAGATGGTTATTGTTATGCTTATTAAAAAAAATAAAATTAAAAAAAAAAAAATCCCCTGCTCTTTTCTGTCAGCAGTCTTTCTGTTCACTGTGTCACTCTCAACTGCCAACAAGGTCTTTTTAATTTTGTGCTTCTCTGCATGCATTCTTCTGACATGCATATCGAAGTCCTTTGTTGTGATTTTTAACATGTATTAAAATAGAGATGTAAATATAATAGCAGTCAATAGAAATGCCTCACAACGATAGCAATGTTCAGGCAATAATCACTAGTTAAAACATATAGTAGCAGTACTGGAGCATAGCACTTACATAAATCCTGCCAGCTTTCATTAGAAGTTGATAGACGATATCCTCTTCCAGTTACTGTGTTATAGTTTGACATTATACTAAAGGAGGAAGCAATGGCAAAGTCCAGTGTTTCTCAACCAATTCTCCAGTAGCCTTCAAACCAATTTAAAATAAAAAAACAAAGCAAAGAAACAAAAAGAAGACAGCTATACATTGTGAAAACAATTTTTTCCAATAATGGCATTAGTAGAAGTATATGCTCTTTGTATAACTGAGAAACCTCAAGAAGAGGAATTTGGACTTGAGAAGGGACAGAAAAAGGCTATTAAAGTAATCAAGGAATAGAAGCTCATTTTGACAGAGACCTTAATGAAAGTGGGATTCTTTAAAGATTGGCATTTGTTGCTAACCTTACATTCTTAGAGAACACATGGAAAAAATATTTTAGCTACAAAGCATGTTGACAGTACAACTTGCAGAAATCCAGTTTTTTGTAAATAGCCTATCTTCAAACTGTTTACTCAAGTAGCAGCTGCTTCTAAGTTTATATTCATATAACAAACCATAACAATTACCTCTTATCCTGACAAAAGAAAAGACAGGCATAAAATGAGATTTAGTTAATGTGGGATAGAAGTATAGAATGTTCAACAGCAGTAGATTTTCAAATAGTTTCCAAACAGGAGTCTGATATTCTTTTTACAAAGGTTTAGGTTTGTGATAGGCTCTAATAGGATATGCATGCTAGATTTCTTGCCTAGGAGAAACATTTTAATCTTGTGTTTGTGCGTTCCTAATTAATCATGAGACAAGTAAAATCAAAACAAAAAGTCTTCTACTCAAATTATGCTTTCTCTTTTCTGTCTGACTGTCACAGTCAGGAACTTGTAGAGCTCATGGGAGGCTTTCTGGTAAGGGTCTCCTAGCAAGAGTAAAGACAGAGGAAATGACCCTCAGACACTGCTGACAGTTCAGTAAACTGAGTATGCAAAGCAATTTGTGAAGATTTTCAGTAGATTTCGGCCAGTAGGTCAACATTATCACAGGATGAGAAAAATAAGAGAGCACTCCCCATCCTTGCTAGGGTGTGTTATACAAGTTAGTCTCTTGCTTTGCCCAGAAATAGGAAGTTGATAACACATATGTCATTATTAATCACATAGCAATAAATGCAATGTTGATATGATTTGATTGTTGTGTCTATAATGATGCTGAGCTACCTTCAGTATTAGAGGAAAAGAAAAATGTTGAGGAGCATTATTGATCAATTTCATATTAATTACTATACAGGATCATGGATAACTCAGGTTGGAAGCAACTGTTGTGGGTCTCCAGTCCTACCTCCTGTTCAGGCAAGGTCACCTATGAGGTCAGACCAGCCTGCTCAGTGCTTTATCCAATTGGTGTTGAAAACTTCCAAGGACAGAGTCTGCACAGCCTCTTCAGGCCGCTCACACCATTGCCTGCCTGTCCTCAAGGGGAAAATTTTTCTCCTTATCTCCAGTCTGAACCTCTCTTGTTTCAACTTTGGCCTCTTGTCTCTCACCCTACTATGACCAAGAAGGGCCTCCCTCTATCTTTTCAGTGACTTTCCTGTCAATATAGGCAGGTAGCTGTTATGTTTTCCCCACACTCATCTATGCTGAACAAGCTATAGTCCCTTACCCACCCCACACAGGGCAAGTCTTCCACCCCTCATCATCCTGGTGGCACTGCTGAACTCATCCCAGTTTATCAATGTCTTTCCTGTACTGGGTAGCCCAAAACCAGATACAGTCCTTCAGATTAATGCTGAGTAGAGGGAGATAATTCCTTCCCTTGATCTCCCACCTGTGCATTTACACAGCTGATGATGCTTCTGACCATCTGCTGTTGGGGAAGGCTATAGAGTCACTTCAGCTTGCTGCTGACCCAGGTCCCCAAGTCTTTCTGGTAGAGCTGCTCCCCAGGCTGTGCTGAGGCAGAGTGTTCTTTCTTCCTTACTAAGGTAGGAATTCTTAGCATTTGTTCTTGTGGAATTTCATAAGATTCTTGTCAGCCTAGTCCTTTGGTGTGTGGGCTGGCTTCTGTAGGTTGGTTTAACTTGCAGACATAATGAGCGTACCATGTCTCACCTTCTCCATGTCATTAACGAAGGACTGAAGTAGGTCCTGAAACAGACCTGGCAGACCTCTGCTTGTTACTGTCTTTCACACAGGCTGTAGTCTATTAACCAATATTCTAAGCTACTGATCCATCAAGTCTTTACCCATGCGATTGTTCTAAAATCTAGAATGTAATGTCCTGGTTTAGAGACAGGAATATTGTGGGAAACAGTGTTGAACCCAAAACATGTAATTATAAAAGCCTGAGAATATATTAGGAAAATTTCCCATCAAAACTGATTTTTCCTTTTAGCAGTGTCTTTAATTGCAACTTTTGTCCCAGAATTGCAGCTTCATACGTTAACAGTGAAAAATAAGATAATAATTATAAAAACAACAGTCAGCAGACACAAAATTTAGTTTTATAAGGTATTTCTGGAAGTATTACCAGACACTTTTTTTATTTCAGCACTTTTTGTGTGTACAAGATTCTTGCACGTCACTTATCTGTAGGCTGTAGCCAGTTGAACCATCACCTACAGGTGCTAAAACACTGTAGAGAGCTTTTCATAAAGAACTGTATTGATTTTCAGTGACCCTGAGAAAGGAGACACTCTTCTGTGGTACAGTTTATAATTTGCTAGACAATATATTATTTATAGAGTTTCTGTCTGATTCTTCCTAAAAAGTAGTGAAAAATTACTACAAAAACTCACTATTTTATTGTATAAGTGCAGGCAGAACACCAATCTTTGTGTTTGCTTTTCACTCTATGTGCTTACAAAGTGAAGTCTTACAAATCTACACTAGGTTTTTTTTTTGTCTAGATTCATGGCTTGCTCCTCAACTCTTCCTTTTCCTATCATATGGTTCTTTTTAGCTAATAAACTC
>VXAB01000953.1:1032240-1058029 GCA_013399175.1 Odontophorus gujanensis | reverse complement strand
TGGCTTTTTCTCTTAGAAGTAAGTATTCCTTCTTGTCCAAGAGAAACCCAATTTCTTTTCAGTAGATTTAAACATTTAGATAGCAAAGTAGCATTAGTATTGACTTTATTTTCAGGAAGATTTTTTCACTTGTATTCTAATGTCTAATGATGCCTTTCATCATTTTCTATGTAAATTACTTTTCCCTAAAAAAAAAAAAAAAAGAAAAAAGAAGAATCTTGTACTCTTCACATCAATGGAAACAGTAAATTTTGACAGGAAGCAGGAGGGAAAGAAAGAGGAAAAGGAAGGTAATATTACTTACCATACTTACTGATGAACTTACTGCAAAGTTAGCATTTCAGATTTTTTATAGAACTTCATACTGTGCAGTGTGCAGAGTTTAAGGACTCTTTTTTAATATACCATGAACAGTAAGCTCAAAACAGGAGTCTGAAAATGGTTTGGGGGTTATTTTTTCCTCCAAAATTGTCTGAGCATACAAGTATACATAACTGTTTAAGGATATAAATATCTTCCAGATACACTATGAGATGGATAATATAGAAAGCAAATGTCTTTGGAAAATGTACTGTAGAAGTTTGCGGGGAACGAGTGTGAGCATTGTGTACAACAAGCCCACAAGTTGTTGTGAACACTGCTTTCAGTTTGAGGCATACAGTATCACCTATAAGTAACTGGATTTTTATGCATAAATTCAAATAATTTTACTATTTGGATGATTAAGGTTGATGAGTCTGTTAAAAGTCATTTCATAAAACTATGTTCAAAACATAATCAAAATGATCGATATGCAGTGTGAAATGAAACACGCTCTTTTTGAAAAAATATCACTTCAAAATAGAACTGACATAAATATCACAGCTAGTATTTGCATGTTTGGGTGTTGTTTTTTTCCCTTTTTTTCCCCCCATACTTTTTGAGTGATTTGCAAGAACGTACTGAAGATTTGGATGAAAAAAGATTGAAATAGTTCATAATCAAATCATTCTGATTCCAGCCAGACCCTAATGGAAATTATTCAGAAATCAAGATCTCATTAAGGTGCATGTAAGCCAGAGAAAGAGTATAATCAGCTAAAATAGAAAGTTTTCTTGAGGGTAAGGGCATTCCTGGGAAATGTTTGTTGAGGTAAAGGACATGCAAGGTGTGCATTCTTCTTTAAAATAATACAATGAANTTTTTTTTTTGTCTAGATTCATGGCTTGCTCCTCAACTCTTCCTATTCCTATCAGATGGTTCTTGTAAGCTAATAAACTCCAGCTGCTGTAGTCTCCAGCTTCCCCCCCCCACCCTCTTTTCCTAATTTTGCAATGCATTTTTGAGCACTCAGCAGGAAAAGAAGGGTCACAGTTCAGCTAAGCTTGGAATGGAGTAACCAACCCTCTCAGCCACTCATAACTTACCCNGCCCACCCAGCCCCAACCCCCTGCGATGTGGAGAGTTGCCACTCACCAGCTCAGGCTGCCCAGAGCCCCATCCAATCTGGCCTTGAGTGCCTCCAGGGATGGGGCACCACAGCTTCTCTGGGCAGCCTATGCCAGTGTCTCATCACACTTTGAGTAAAGAATTTCCCTCTAATGTCTAACCTTAAACTCCACTTTTTCATTTTAAAGCTGTTCTTCCTTGTCATGTTACTGTCAGACCCTGTATCTGATGAATACATGGTCCCATCACTATCAGACCTTGCTTTGTGAGCAAGATTATTTCTAACACTTTATTAACAACAGAGTAGTCATAATCTAAGCTACACTCCAGCATAATGAGTTATTTTTTAACTTACTGAGAATAGGCAATATTGAGGTAAAAGTTTACATTAGTTTATAATGGCATGGGATGCCTCGTCAGTGTATAAAAATATCCGAGGGGAGGTACAAAGAAAGCAGAACCAGACTCTTTTAGGTCATGCTCCATACCAGGGCGAGAGGCAATGGATGCAAACTAGAATAGAAGTGGTTCCCTCTGAATATCAGGCAGCATTTCTGTACTGTGCGGGTGATTAAACATGGGCACAGGATGCACAGAGTTGTGGAGTCTCCTCTTTGAAGATCTTCTAAAGCCACCTGGACTTGGGCATGAGCAACCTGCTCTGGAGGGTCATTTGAACAAGGGTTGGATCAGATGGACCTGGAGGTACCTTCCAACCTCAACCACTCCATGATTCTGTAATCTAAGAACTTAAAAAATCAAAACAAAATGAACAAACATGAAAAACCTCAAAGCTTGACTGATCTTAGCCTATCTGAAGCTAGTTTTATTTTTATTTATTTTTATTTATATTTCATTTTTTTGTGCCCAAAAAATATTCCTGGAAAAGCTAATTCAGGAACAGCAAGTTTATTTGGATGTCCTTAATGCAGAGGCTTTATATTTTCAGATGAAACCAAGAAGCATCACTTTGTGTGATGTGAGGCTAGCTTCTTTATGTGTTTTTGTGCTTGCCAATATGCTGAATGTTGATCTGAGATGGCTACAAATATTATTAGGAGAGTAGGGACTCGGATGAGAATAGAATGGAGAGGCTAGGTGTTTGTTTGTTTTTAAGCCACAAAACTATAAATACAAAAGAGAATATGTGGTGAGATCTCTTCCTTAATATGTAGAAATTCTTGAAGATTGGACGCAAATAGTTTTTAAATATGAACCATGAATTCTTTTCTAATTCCCAGATATAATTTCATTTGCATTGTTATTTCTATTTATTTTGTTGGAAAATGTTCTTTTCTTATGGTTAAGGTGTTTCTGTTTTGTGGATGCTCTTAAACTGCTATTCAGAAGCTGAACTGTGATAAAGAAACTTCATGACACATTTATTTTGCCAGCCAGATCAAAGGGGGATGGATGCATTTAGGCAGACAAGTGTATCAAATTAGTGCATTTTGAAATGGTTGAATTAATTTTCCTAAAACTGTGTCCCTGTGATGGGCCCTAGAGTAGTGCTCACAGAGAAGTGTAGTGTGAGAAAGTGTTGGACATCCCTTTAGATGCAGCTTGAACAGAATCTAGTAAGAAATTGATTCACTGCAGTTTCCTTCTATCCATAACACATGTACTGGTAGTAAGGTGGATCCAATGGCAATCTAACTGTAGTCCGTTTCCTTCAGCAAGCAGCAGATTCCACAAATATTATTTATGAGATTTAAAAAATAACTAAAATCTGAGGTTAGGGCATGAGTCCAATTAGAACAGCATAAGATCTGAAATCATCTACAGGTTATAAAATGAATTTCCGTTCTTTTTCTTTTATTTTTTTGGTAAGATAATTGAGAGTCCTTGCAGGGCCAGGAAATGGGCCAGGGGAGGCCGTAATGCTGTGGGCAGATCAATGGGGGCAGCACTGCTTGGGGAGTGCAGGTTGTCAGTTGGTGGGGTTTGAGACCTTGCTGTGCTGTGGGGCATCAGGTTGGTGCTGAGCGTCAGGTGGAGAGTAATTGCACGGTGGCTATGTGTATTGCCATCATGGCATTTTTGCTTCCATTTTCCTCTTCGTACTAAATGGATTTTATCTCAACCCATGAGTTCTATTTTGTTTCCAGTTCTCTCCCTCGTCCCACCATCCCAGCTTAGGTAAGGAGTGTGCAAATGGCCCTGTAGTGTTGAGCTGATGACAGGTTGCAGCACAACATGTGGATGGAAGGAAAATTAAAGTCTAGGAATGAAAATTAGATATACTTGAACATTGGAATGTTTCCTGTACTTTTGCACTCACATGGAAGTCCAATTAGAGATTTGGTATTAAGCTACTAAGAGTCATGATGTGATGCATTGTATGTAGCCTTCTGATTTACAGGAAAAGATGTTTTCCCTTAAAATAATTCTACAGGCTTCTTGGTTAAAGCATTGCTTAAACAATAGATTAATACATTTTCTCAACTATTATCCTGAGGAACAAAAGGACATAAATATCCTATTTTCCTGTGCCCTCTTATCACCTGTACCACTGTACTTTCATAGAAAAGGTCTCATCTACATGTACTCATAGGTGCTGAAGTCCTAGACCTACACTTTTGGGCTAATGCCTTTTCTCTAATGTAAGTGAATAGGAGGGAGGGGATGGGGCTGGCACACCCAGGAGGGTCCTGGCTCTTCTCCCATGACCCTGTGGCACTTGCTTCTTCTGGCCTTACTCCGAACTCCCCACTAGTCCTCATCCCTTTCTTCCATTCCACAGTTTAAGCTTTACTCATTGAAACCAGATTCAGAAGCAGCTCTGCTGGTAGCAGGTACAGATGAGGAGGAAAGGACATAATGTAAAACACACTGTAGCATGCAGAGAGCGTAGCTGGACTCAGATGAAGAAAGAGCTTCTAGACATTAGGTTCCACTACCTCTTTATTGGGCTCACATACCAATAATAACAAAGCAGTGCTCTGTGAATTGGACTGATGAAGAGGATCAGTTTGATCTGAGTGATTTGTAAGGTCCAGTGCCCACAGCCTGAAACAAAGCCTGGACAAACCTTCTCTACTTCTATAACTACTACTTTGAAATTGGAAAACCTACCAGGATGCAAGTATCTTCTACCTTCCACAGAGTTAATTAAACAATATTTACATTTGAAAAAGCCCTGACAATTACAACTTATTGTGCCCTTTGAATCATTGTTAATAACATCCAACTCTACTCTCATTCTTATCTTCACAATTTCGTTTAATGATTGACTTCACTATTTTATAAGCAAACCTGCAAGAAGGTTATGTAAGAAAGCAATCTTAAGATTGAAGGCTCCTAGCATTTCACTTCATTAGCTCCGTCTGAGAAGGAGACACCAGACATATGAGTTTTCATATTAATGGTTTCTTGCATTTTCAAGCTCTAAATAGCTTAAGGCTCACCAATTATAATGGTTCTGGAACTATCATAACAACAGTATGCATCAGAACATGTTTTTGATGGTCAGCACAAAAGAACTAGGTCACAGAGCTCTGGGGACTTAATCAAAAGGTTAGCAAAGCTAGCTCACCTTGAGCACCAACCACTGATGCTAATGAGGCCTCATTTAAATAGTTTTTAAGTGAAGAAGAAAAGATTAACTTATTTTGGGAAATGAAACTTATTCTGGTGGTTTAATCATACATCTAGTAGTCAGCTGTTGGTTCTGATTTATTTTCTTTACAGATTTTCTTCTTTATTCTGGCAAGAAAATCGGATTAATAGATTTACCTAAAATGTGCTACCCTTAGCACAGCAGACACTACTTTCCCCAGGGCAATAAAAAGACATTCTCTACACTTGATGCTTTTTCTTTAGAATAGTCTGTTCCTCTATCATGTTAATATTAGCTACTAAATGAAAACAGTAGAATCATAGGTTTAGATTGGAAGTGACCTTAAAGAGCATCCAGTTCCAGCTGTCCTGCTGTGGGTGGGGACACCTCCCACCAGATCAGGCTACTCAGAACCTCATTCAACCTGACCTTGAATGCCTCCAAGGATGGGGCATCCACAGCTTCCCTAGGCAACCTATTCCAATGCCTCAAAATGAAGAATTTCTCCTGACTATCTAATCTAAATCTATCTTCTTTTGGCTTAAAAACATTAACCTTTGTCTTAGGTAAGACCATAAACAGACCTACCACATAAATGGTCTTTGAAATAGACCCACTGAAGATGATCCTTCAGTGCTTTAGCACAGAAATGTCTTTCAGCAAAACCTGATTCTGCAAAAAATATTAGCCCAAGGGTGTCCTCAACACCTACATTATCTGAGAATGATTTCCTGTGTGTTCTTTCTAATTCGTCCAGTAGATGTATCAACTTTAAATGTAATTCATCCCCATGTGACATAATAAAGAAATAGCAGAGGAGCTAAACATTTAAATGCAAAACCAAAAAAGGGTAAAGAAAACAAGCAGTAAGCACATACTTTGTGTTCTTCTGAAATTTGTTTTATTATCAATGTATTCTTCCATGCAGAGGCAGAAATCAAAAGGGGTTTGAAACAATTAAATTTCCTTTAGGGAATGATCATCTAATGAAAGCCTGGGAATATACCACTAAAATAGTAGAAATTAACTCTACTACTGTATTCTACCTACATTTCACATCTTTATGTTCCCCAAAGGTATCTCATATACGTGTTGTATTCAGTCAGTTTCTGATTTATAGAAATAAATTCCTCTCGCCTGCTAAGTCAAACATAATGCTTTTTTGTTTTACATTGTATGGCTCTCTGTGGTATGATGGAAAATTCTAAGTCACTGAAAAGGTTTTACTGTTACACCTGACATACATCAAATTGCTCTTTCAAAAAAATAAAAAATAAAAAATCCAGATACTCTGAATTTTATGTGGTAGCTCTATATCATTCATTTTCTTAAATGACATCCCTAGAGATTTTCACTGTATTCCAGTGAGAGGAGTATTGAGGGGATTTTATTTTTAGCTATGACTTAAAAATGAGAACACAAAGATTTCTCAAGAAAATTCTTGAGGCTTTCTTTTCTTTTTCAAACAGTTGAAAAACTAGAACACTGAGTATTGAGATATAATTTTTATTTGTTTGATATGCCAATAGATGAAGCATTATTTTGGCAAAGGAAGTCTTCACATGATCCAAATCTCGTTAAAGACCCATCCTTCCCCCTTCCCCACCATCTCTTGGCAATGGTAAATTTGGTGAGATTAGGCTTGTTAATTTTTGCCAAGTGCTGTCTTGAATTATTCCATACTAAAATGTTGCATGTGAATTAGTAAATGGCATGATGCTATTTATGTTGATTAATTTAACCTATGGAACTACAGATCAGTTGTTTTTTTTTGTGACGTTGTGCTTCTGTTCAAAGTGGCCAGTAACTCAGGGAGTGTTGCCTTTGATTTTGAGTTCTTCATTAGTGCTGCTCAAAGCAAAGATTAAGCCTTGTAATGATTTATATTTACCTATGCCTGGAAATTCATCTGCTTGTGGATCTAATCTCTACTAAACTCCACTCCTCTTTTTCAAATATACTTTATAGGGGAATAGTAGAAATAGGTCCAGTTGGATTTAAATCAGTGGGAATTCTACTGAGTCAGATGTGTAAAGATGACTAAGTAGTTTGACTCCAGCAGTAAACATTTGCATTTACAGTGAGTGTTTACTTTGTAGCTACCGGTTATCTACAAGCTCTAAGAGTGGAAATAACTGAATGTCTAGCGATGCTTAACCAATATATTAAATTCTGTAACATTTTTGCATGAGATTAAATAAAGTATGCCACTCCTAAAATAAATACTTTTAAGAAAAAAATAAAAATATAGAAAAAAATAAAGAAAAAAAAAAAGAAATTTCTCTATAAGTAAGCTCTGTATATCCCAAATAAGATTTTAGAACAGTTAATTTTCATGTAACCTCTTCATTACAAGATAGATATTTATTATTGTGGTAGGCAGCCCTGCTCATGGCAGGGGGTTTGGTACTAGAGGATCTTTATGGCCTCTTCCAACCCAAAACATTCTGCGATTCTATGGTTATTGGTCCAAAACATTAAACAAATGGAGTTGTGGATTAAAGCATGTTGAATTTCACAGATGACTGTGTTACATAAATACTTTTCCACTGATGAACTGTTAAGATAAACAGAAATCAATGATGAAAGAAATGTTCTTTCTTTATATGTCAGAGTAGATGGGTTTAAATTTTTTTTAAGCACTGAAGTTGTAACAGTAGATGGCTGTTAGAAGTATAGGGTATGATTTTCATAGATAATCACATCTTATCAAACAAGTGATAAGACAAATCTATGAAATTTCCCAAATAACTTTTGTTTGAAACTTAGAGAATAAAAAATTTCATGATATTGTTACCATATATCAGAGTGAATTAAAATTAAACAAAGAATAAGTTTCTCAAGTGAAACAAACATCAGGAAACATCTTCTGTTCTTACTGACTTCAATAGTGTAACAGCAATCTAATGATGCTGTACATTTTATACAATATCGGGTTGCATAGCAAGGTATACAGTAAGGGGCTGTTCATTCTGCCTCAAGCATACAGTGCCTTGGGTTCCAATTAAATAAGAGTGAGCTCAACTAGGAGTGAACTACAAGGGTTCATATAAAGGTTGTGTTTCACAACTTTATTTGATCATAGTTGTTTCCAAGATTTTTCTTGAATTAATCCTATATACAATTCCAACCAAATAAAAATAGCCTTTCTTATTTAAAATCATACAGAAAATGCTATTATAAATGACTGTTGCAAGTACTGCATATTGAAGACTAAGTATAATACAAATGAAAGATACATTACATTTTTATGAACTACAAATATTTATTTTGAAAAGCACAGTTAAACAATGAAAGCAGAATAAAAGCTCAGCCGCATGGTGTACTGAAAACCATGAGGCTTCCCTAACACTGTTGTGCACTTCAGCTCTTACTAGTAAATCTATAGAAAAGTGAGTTAAGAGGTCCGGAGGGTTCTTCTGTAGAGAACATAAATCATAATAATCAGACATTTTTGAGTCAATAAAATGTTAACATGGTATGTTAAATAGCAATGAAAACTGTAGTGAATGGAGCACTTGTTTCACAGGTAGGGAAATGCATCAAAATATTATGAATATTTGATAATGAAGGGCAAAAGTAGTCTTTATTTGTCTGCATTTTTAAGTGAAAAAGAAAAAACATCTTTGATTGTAGCCCTCGTATTAACATTTGAATGCCAATTAATTTGACAAAGAGGAGAAAGACCTTATCTGCTGTCTAAAAGGCAGGTCTTGTTCTGCTTATTCTGCTTGACAAACCAACAGAAGCATAGCTGCAGATTGTCTGTAGTGTGAGCTGACTCCTGGCCAGTCAATATCTCAAAAACAGTAAACAGAAGACATGAAAGAGAAGCAGAATGTCATGACAGGCAAGGATTGGGAACTGGTGATATAGCATTATGCTGTGGACAGTGTAGAGATCAGGAGCAGAAAAAAAGCAACAAATTGTGGGTCTGTGAATGCTGGGAGAAGATGCAAGAAATCACCCCTTGATAAACCAGGCTTCATTGATCTAGCAGTTCAGGAAACCATTTGTTTTCATGCCAGGTGCTGTGGCTACTCGTGCATTATTCACTGAACAATTACTGCACGATTTGAAAGAAAACTACAATTGTTAACAATTTAAGGGATATAACGTTTCCCACTGTCAATTTTAGGGGCTTAAAAGTATATATTTTTTCCAGAAGCATTATATTACTCAGTGAAATTCATGCTGCAAAGCAGGTAAGCAGACAAAATGTCAGATACTGACTTAGTAACGAAACAGTTGATTTGCTGTCATTTCAGAAGTACTCTCTGTAAAGTACTGTTTCTTACTAGGAAGTAAGTACATCTAGCTAAAAGACCTCCAGTAAATTAAACCATTTTACAGCAGCACAGCTGTAGTTACGTAGAAGGCTCTCTCACTTAAAAGCACTACAGATTCAAGGGTAAATGCATGTGCTTTCAATTTAAGCTCAGGGACTATTGTAGAATTTCCTCACCTTGTTGACATATTTACAAACCCTAGCAGACCTACCTAAAATTTTTGGCTTTTTCTATAAGATTCTTCTAGCTGAAGGATGAAAGGTGATGATGTGATTGTCATTACAGTTACCCTCCTTACAGGAGGAATACTAAAAATCTTAGCATGAACAGGTTTTTAAAAATACACTGGCTGCAGAACTGAGTCAGTAACTGGGGTGCAGAAAATCAAGGTAGGTAGACGCCTCACTTGTCCTAAGTGGGTGTCATTACCCCAACATGTTGCATCCAACAGGCATGCTGTACCCACAACAGAAACCATCTGTCAAGATGGCTTAGTGCCTACACACAGACAGTAAGATCTTTGTCCCTACAACATGGGTGCCAACAACAATAGATGTACTCAGGGAAACAGAGCAACCCTGTGAAGAACCTCTCATCATGTAGGAAGCCCTTGTCTCTGTTAGCCTTGAAGTATTAGTACCACATGCATCTTTTCAGTTGTTAACAGCTGCTAATTAGCAGTAGTCATATTCTGAATCTAGTTCTTCAGATGGCATCTTGTCTAACCGCACGGCACAGTCAGAAATAGAACAGCTAGGAATAATATAAAACTGTAAGAGCTCTGGAGCAGAAATTGCCCTTTTAAGAGCATCATATTGCAGTTGGCTCAAAGTAAGACTTTGAATGTTACTGTACAATAGTTACATGATTTTCTTTTCCTGTGAAAAGGAATCTTTGAATAAGAGATTCAAAGAAGTCATTAAAAATATATTAGTTACGAAAAATTGTCAGTTTCAGCTGAGAAGGAGCAAGAGTTAATAAAAGAAATAAGCTCTGATAGCAGGACCCTAGACTTCAAAGTTTCAGCTCCAGATAAAAGTCTGATGAAAAAAAACCAAACAAACAAAAAAGTCAGATGAGGAAACTGCATCCCTTATATGAAGGTAGAAGATTCTATTGTTAAGCACCATTCCTCAAATGCACATGGAGAATTTTCAGTTAACTACTTCTACTTACCAATGGACAACCTACCTGTTTGTCTTGGGTGCATGCCTGTCTTGATAAGTAGCAGCAATGCTGGATTTCTGTGGTAGATTTGCTTTTTAGTCCCAGCATCACATGCACATATGTGATCCTTATATACAGTCTTATTTGCATTACAGTACCAGGCTTCTCACTTCATACATCAGAGATGAGGACTAGATGAGCTAGGTCAAAGAAGAGGCAGGCAGTCTGCAACTTAGCATGTTCCACACAGAGTAAATGAAAATACTTCATCTTCTCTCAGTATAAATACAGAGTTTAGCCATGTTTCATGTTCTTCAGTGTTCATGTTTTATCCATTCCTTTACTTGTGATTATGCTTTGGTCCTGCTTTTTTCTCCATTGGGGTAAAATTGATACTCTGAGGATCTGTAATTCTTAAAATAGTTCTCAATCTCTCATTGTAGATTTGTAATTTATTTTTTTAATATCGAGTAGTATATAAAGTGATACATTATAGTTATGATGGCATCTATAGCATGTCCTTTGGAATTTAAAAACTATTTTTGATCACTAGGATATTAAGTTAAACACAATTTGCTTGCTATTGCTTACTGTTTTCATTTAGATTGAAAAAGTAAAAATTCATACTCATCCAATTAGTCCACATAATACTAGAGACCTAACTTGAAGAATGCATTTGAGTATTCCTACATTGGTAGGAGGTTCTAGTCCATGTCTTTCTAGCAATAAAGCCAGAAGTGAAATAACATTTCAGTTGTTCATTCAACCATGTTCCCAAGTGCAGCAGCAGAAGGAAATTAAGTATCAGTTCTTAAAACAGTTAAATACATTCTCTGTAGAAATGTATATAATAAATACAGTTCTCTCTCCCTGCCTATATGATTTTTTCCATTTCACACAAAACCAGTGGAAATAGAATGCAAAATAGCAGAGGGGCAGTGAGCAAGATTATGCTAAATAGAAGATTTTGAACCAGTCCTTTCCTATGTTGCTGTGTGGTATCTCTGCTTCTAGGTGAGGTAGCAGCACGCTTTGGGGTGGGGAGAATTTTAAAAATTACAATACAATGGATAATCATGTGAAAAAGTATGTTGTGCCATGATAGATTTATGACAGCCTGGGGCTTCTTTCACTGACAAAATAGCTGTTCAAGTCTGACTCCCATAAGATAATGAGACTGCAAATCTGGCTCTAACACAAAATACATTAAGTAACGTTATTGGTAATTAGAGAGAAAACAGAGCTTAAATAGGTGTTTAGTAAACTCAGCAAGGTGTGTATCAAAATCTATTTTTCCATATCCATGAATCAATTTTAGCAAATTGTTTAATCATCCCTTGGCAATTTGATTCTCCTTCCATTCAGTATTCTAGATAATAAGTAAAATGGAATCTTCCTAGTTTTATATCCCTGGTCTGGCATATGGAGAGACTTTCATTTTTCCAGTCAAATCATCTCTGTATTCATCAAATGCAAAATGGATACAGATTTGAAGAGTGGATCTAGAATCCTAGCACATTTGAGAAGACAAGGCTTTTAGATGTGCAGTATATGGATCAGAGTTCAAGTGAAGCATTCCACTCAGGAAATACGAATGTCTTGAAGGTAGGAGCTGCCTAATAAATACAGTTAGAACCATTTGGAAGGACAGAATGAAATCAGATTCCTATTTAACTGTAGACTCTCCCAAGAGCTCTGAGCAGTACTCCATTACTCATTTACAAAAGCAATGAAAACATTAATTGACCTCTTGATTAGTATTTAAATAATAAATACCACCATGGATTAATATACTGGCCTTTTACCTCAAAGACATAGTTTAAAACTGACTTGACAAAAAAATCAATTTAATTACATGATACTAAAATTACAAGCGCAAATAGGTGAGAGTTTCCATGCACATAAGGCCACACATCACATAATCATGCCAAATTGGAATTTATTCAGTGCTTTCTTTTTTTTTTTTTTTTTAATGAATGCATGTGTGGTGTGTGTTGAAAGAAAGCAGGCTGCCACCTGCCACAGAAATATCCCACACAGCAGCTCCCATTCTTATGAACTAAAATATTTGGTTTAAATGCAAGAAACCTGAAAACTGACACAGTTACATTATCACATTCAGCTAATGAAAACAGATGCATTCTGGAAAGAAGCACGAAGGCTTTTCTACGATGCATATATTTTGTAAAATCAATGCATGCTTAGATTTGTGAAAAATAAATTCTTGTTTTTTTGGGAAGATCTTTAAATGCAAACTTGATATTGGCCAGCTCAACAGTGTCTGATCATGGATGTTTGTATTATATTAAATTAGTCAGTGCAAGGGTTTCATTATGACTTTGAGAGCTGGGAAATATCATAAACTGCTCTTAATAGGCTTTTGCCCTAAAGAGTGGAAATCTCATGAGGTCATCTATTCCTCTGAGCTTTCTTTTATCTCAGTTTGAAACTTCGTAAAAACAGCTAGCCAAAATAGAGTGGCAGAAGTGTCTGCATCCACATTTGGATAGGTCCTAGAAAAAATCCTTAGGGCAAGCTCTGACTTATAATATTTCTTGTGAACGCAATCTAGATGGACACTATGCTGTAGGAAAATTAGTTCTGAACCCCTGTGCTGTGACTATTTATCATATTTTTACTTATAACAGATATAAAAAAAAATAGTTTCTCCAATCTATTCAGTAAATGTGTACGAAAAGTAGTCCTGGTTGTACGATGCAAGTGAGGTTGTTGTAGAATTTATAGACAGACCTATATTTCTAAAACATATTTGTTAAACATTGGTTGTTGGATTTGCCCAAAACCAGACTATTTACTGAAAAGACTCAATTTTCTTTTAAGCATACCTATTTTTGATGAGTATGATTATGCTATTACTCTGGCGAAAATTTTCTTGCAACACTGTTTTCAACAAGATAGTGTTTTCAGCTGTTTTTGATAGAAACTATCTGTCTCTCGAAGAAATCTTTCACTTCTTACTGAAAGCATGAAAATTTTAGTCCAAAAATTATTTTGACTGTGTTTAAGCTAATTTGCAATCATAATCTTTTATATATAGTTTTCATTCATTTTTATGTAGGAATATCAAAAGCAAATCGAGTCTAGGTCTGAAGTTTAACTGTGTACACAAATGAAAATCTGTTTTCTTAAATTTATTTGTACAAAGCATTATTTTCATAATTTCACAACTACACTGGAGAGATGAAAGAGCCTAATAATAGTCTGTATATCCAACAGAAACACTCCGAATAAAATGCTAAGTGGCTGAAGTTTGTCCATAATTTTAGTGAGCACAATATTTCAGCACCCACATTTTTGTATTAGTTGAGTGATTTGTTGCAAGTCAATAATGCTAAATGAAAAATGATTCTGAGAACTATAGCTATTGACCAAGAAAATTCATAAATAGAAATCATTTAAGAAATCATTTAGAGCTACTTAAGCTGCTTGCAAAAGTGATGGATAGCAACTAAGACTTTCTGTAGAAGAGCTGTAGACTAATCAAAGTAATCAAAAGAACCTGAGGATGAATATTTTAACATACTTCTTAGTGATGGCTATAGTCTGTCATTACTCTTTATTCCCGTCTTATCATCAGGATTAGGGATTCTGAGACATCAGCTGGAATACAAGTGTAGAGGCAGGTTGCAGGAAGACAAAAGGCATATGAGAAAACAACTATTTTCAGAGTTAGCATCTGTAGGAATTTCTTTAGCACATATTTTGTCTTTTTTTTTTCAATTTTATTTGTTTGTTTGTTTGACTCTGCATATCTTCTAAACTTTTTGATTCTATAAAAATGGCAAGAAGATTCATTTAAAATTCAAGAACCACATTTCTAGTAGGAAAAAAATAAGGTTATTTCAATTTAATCATCTCTGCTGAATTGTTTCATTTTACAAGTTTTGTGTGGTGAACATAAAAGTTTTGGCCCTTTTTACGAATCTTATTGAAAATATAAGAATTACAGATTTCCACAATCAACAATGCCATTCTGACAGCTGGAAACATTGAGGCAAAGAGACCATATGGTAATTCCCTCTGTAATCTTAATTTTCTCTTTCCCCCACTGCTATTCATACATGTCTCAAAGATTAGAAATTCTGTAGGGCAAGAATCATTTGTTCTTTGTTCATTTCATAATACACATATGACAGCTTTTTATTGCACCATTTATGACACTTATAGCACCATCTATAATTTCCTCTTCATATTTCAAAAGTCTTGCTAAGAATCTTAGATGACTTTGAGCTCTTGAAGAACTGTGCAGTTTTTCTGTGCTGTTTCATACTACAGAAAATGGGTTTAAAAAGAAAGAGCTTTTTTCAGTCCATAGAAGTGATGCATCTTTGTAAGCTATTTCTTTTTTCTTTTTTCTTTTTTTAATTAAAAGTAACAAAAGGAGTTCTGTTTTGAAAAGATGGATCTTGCTGTTTCACAATTTTTTCTCATTTGCATAAAGTGCTTGTAGATTAAAAACAAAACAAAAAAAAAAACTCAGTTAATGAATTCTTTATGAAATTTGGTAACTAAGCTATTTTTAAACTTCACCACTAATCCTTCCTGGTGTTCTGTATGTCACAGCAATTTGCTCACTTTCATATACTTAATTTTAACCCAAAAGACATAATCTAGCCATGAAAGCTACACCTGCTTTATAATAAGACTCACTTAACTCTACTCATGAAAATGACTTACAGCTACAATGTATAAATTAGTGTTGAAATTATGTACTTTAATTTTATTCAATTGATGCTTCTTAGCATTAGTCAAGAGGCAGATGCCCTGCAATTTGGAAGGATGATGGGCACATTCCACCCTAACGAGTCCAAGAAATCATAGGCATAGTGCAATAGCTATTTCCGTCAGTGTATAGCTATGAGTGTGTGAACAGTCACAGTTAATGTATAAATGGATTTTGTGCTGAAGTTCTGAAAATCTGACTAGTCAGAAAATTTGACAAAAATTCAGCAAATTTGAAGGCCCGGTTCAAAACAAGTAATAATAAATAAAACAAGTCCATTCATATGCATAATGATCTCGCTTATTTGGAGAGAGATTTCTGGACTGTACTGAAAATGCATTGATAAATCACATAACAAACTTCCACGTTGGCGTTGTTTTGGTTGAGCTTACTAGATTTCAGACCAACAGTACCACTTAAACAATATTAGTCATGTTTTTTCAATGTTTTTCAGAACCTTTGAGAGATAATACTAACAATGCAAGGGTTGATTTTTGACAGGGACTGAGAAGCTCATCATCTGTAGGGATGCAGTATTCTTTAGAAGTGGTAATCAGCATGACACATTTTAAAAGCAGTGTAATGTATTTTGGCAGCACATAAATGAACAGCAATCCAAACAATGCTGTTCTATCTGATCTCCTGCCAAATGATTCAGTGTTGTGGCTTAAAATTCATACAGGTGTTCTCTTCTGGTTGTTTGTTGTTGGGACACATATCGTATTATTAGTGGTCTAGAATTTTCACAATTTCATTTGAGATGTTATGTATAGTTAGGGGGATTAAAACAGGACCACACCTTTATGAAAGAAAAAAGAATATTTATGGTCAGTTGGTCTATTGGGCAGAACTTTTTTGAAAAAAAAAAAAAGGTTATATTTCTGGAGCATGGATTAGAATCAAATGGCAACAACTTAATTATAAACAGCCTTTATGTCTCACCTATTTCATTTTGAGAATTAGTGCATATTATTGAATCACTGTATATGGTATAACCTGATAGGAACATTGGTCTCTATCTCTAAGAGCTAAGAGGAGAAATGGTATGTGGAATTAATTTTGCAGTAAATAAAAGCAGAAGTCGCAGCAGGATAGACTACTGAAGATTCCTAGTACTGTAGCCTGTCTAGCACCTCTGTGACAAAAACAGTATTCCATACTAGTAATGCCTATCATTTTGAATTGTGTACTAAAGTTCTGCAGGCAAAATTATAGGGCTTCCTATGTACATTGTAATTTTCACTGATCAGTATTCAGTCTTTCTTTTTGCCAATCTCTGAACATTCTTACATTCTTACATGGTACAATAGGATTAAAAAAAAAAAAAAAAAAAAAAAAAAAAAAAAAAAAAAAAAAAAAACCCTGAAAATTGTCATTATTTTGCTTTTAACTGTTCCCTTGGAAATTAGAAATGTTAAGTACTCAGCCTACTGAAGTCAACAAAGTTTTTCCCTTTATTTTGATAAGCCTAGGGTCCCAGACTTCACTACAAACAGCATTTCTTCATTGAAACTACCGAATCCACCCCATATGCTTGATTTAGTATTTTTGTACTAAACAATATAATCATTCACCCACAAAATGCTTTATAGTTTATATCAGTATCCACAGATGGATGGAAAAAATGTCTCCAGATTAAAAGTTTACTTCAGAATTTATCAGGGAAGCCTGATGAACTCATTTGAAGACATTCACTCTGCTTGTGACATATCTTCTGTAGATCAGAATTCTATATGCAATCCTACAGGATGAAAATATTCCTACCTTTTGATTCCTAAACTCTTGTTATATTAGAAGATACTGAAAAATTGCAGGAAAATCCCAATCAGGCTGTTCTGTGTGTCTCACTGAAAGACTGCTAGGAAGCTTAGTTTGTTTAGCTATTTTGGTTATTAAAAACAAAATGGAGGAGAAATTTTGTCTCACTGTGTTACTATCCTCACTAAATAGCTCTTGATCTCTAAGAAAGCTTATGAAAGAACTGTGAATGGCAACAGTGAAAGGCATCTAGTTAGTGTTGTGCTTTTGTTAAGTGACCTACAGTGTGTCAAGATGCTTGACTGGGAACAGACATGATGTTCCTGGCCCCCATGTACAGAGCAACTAGACACTGGCAAGTGAACTTGCGCAGACTCTGAGCTCATGTTCCCCTGGGTTCACATGCACCTAGCTTTGCCACAGCTAGTCTACATCTGGCTTGTATAACCCTGCAAAATGCTATGCAGTCATACAGCTGAGGAGGCAGGGGTAGCTCGCTATTCCTCGGCCTTTACATTAGTCTCATAACTAGCTCATGGTGACACCAGAATCTACGTGAATTGGTCAGACTTGTTCAAACAACGTCAGTTTGCAGCTGTGCTGAAGAAGTCAGCACATTCAGTCTTCCTTCTCTTTCCTTTGTTTTGCCTTGCTGGAGGCATGAAGGGCTTGCTCCCCAGCAAGCTGCTTGCTCCTGCAAACTCTCCAAATCAATCAGTGAGGGAAACGTACAAGTCACTGCATAAGCTCACATCATTCATTTTCACTGAGATAGGTCAGAGAGGACCTGTATAGACACCTGACTTCCAGCAGGGAGGCATTAGGCAGTGACACGAGGATAAATCTTCTTCAGTTGGCACACCTTCAACTGGAAGAAGATTTGTGAATAAGCACTATGTGAGCTACAAAATAGCTACACTCCTAAAGCAAGTTATTGAAACTTTTTACTCTACCTTAGTGTAAGTTGTTGTAGCCTATTGCAGAAGTTTTATGCAGTCTGGAATATGTAGGCTATAGAACCATATGTAATAATCCAAAATAATGAGACGTCTGTATGAGTATACAGTAATTTCACTACACTGTATTTATGAATAAATGTGTTCATGAATCAACTCAGTGGAAAATGTGCATTTCATGCTTCTAAAGACAGCAGTTCCCAAGACACGGAAACAAATCTGTGCACAATTATGGCCACATAGTGCAAGAAATACACCTTTTTTCAGCTGCACTTCAGTTATTTTCATCCCAGCTTTCCCAATATACTTGGCAGGATGGAAGTGCTTGATGAGTCATCAATCTGAATGTGCATGTAAGTGCCTGTGAACTTAAACAAATACAGAAATGAATCTGCACTCTACATATGCATGCTAATTTTTCCAGGCTAAAACTATCATCCTTTAGATGGGCTTGTGGTTTAATTTCTTCCCTTCCTTGGTATTCTTTTTAAAGCTTGTTTTGTTTACCTTGATAAAAATTCATTGGAAATTGGAATTTTATGTAATGTAACAAATTATTTTTATGAATTATTTATAGTTCAAACTCAAATTAAGCTTTGAATTACTGAGTTCTAAGAAAAAAGCTAAGAAGCTTCTAATTCTGATTTGATAAAATCTGAAACTGAAAGTAAAAGGTATCTTTCAAATAGATATTTTTTAATAAGTTCTATTAAGAAATTAGTTTTTACTTTTATGAATCAACATATCTTGAATACTGCTTCAATACCAATTTTCTCAGATCTAAATAGTATATATGTTAACTTCTACTGCTAGCCCAATTTATGTTATTGTCTGAAACAATGAAAGGCAGAGATGTCAGCATCTGAGAAACACATCTGCATACCAGCGTGAATTCAGTTGTTATCACGTGGCTTTGTTTAACCAAACTTTAGCACTTCGCCTTCCACAATGATTGCCTCAGTGATAAAACTCTAGTGCACTTAGATAACAACTGTGAATTTTCTGTAGTTAACTCAATTGCTATACTCTTCTGAAGAATATACAAGAAAATGCACAGCTTTCATGCATCTATAGCTGCTGTGAAGGGTTGTCATTAGTGGCACTAGTGTTTGACACTAGGTCAGGCTGGAGTCCCTGCCTTGGAGCAGGAGATGGGTTGGACTCCTATATCTCTGAGAGCAAAGGACAGCCACTGAATTCCAAAGGCATTTTGAGGGGGAAACTGATCTCAGTACAGAAATAAGTTGCCAGTCATTCATCACCAGATTGACAGTATTTTGAGGCAGCATGCCTGCCAAGTTTGAAATTTTACATCCTCATATAATATACCCTTTTTCTCACAGTACTATGTTACTTAATAGAAAAAGAATTGTACCTCTAAGCACCTTGGAAGAAGGACAAAAAGAATTTGAAGGTCTTGGGAAAGCTGGAGTCCACAGTGTGGGAAACTGTGGCCATAATCTCTAGTGGCACTTGTAGAAGTAGAGGAACAAAACCCTTACGAGTAATGGAAATGCTAGATAGCTAAACTACTATTTGTGACAAAATATACTTATTTCAAATCAAATAAACATTAAGACATTTGAATTTGAAAATGTCAAACATTCCAATTCCCACAAAGCAAGTAAGGTTGCATGAAATAAATATTAAACAAGTGTAAGACCGTACAAAAATAGTCACGTTAACTAGTTGAAAAGTTGAAGAAACAGCAGAACAGCATGAACTGGAATGTAAATATATGCAGAGAAATACCTTTAGATAATAGATTTAGAAGCAGCAGTTGTTGGAAAACGCTACATCATGGATCCCAAACTGGACTAGGTGCCCATATTTCCCTCAGTGGCACTGAATAAAAGGAAATATTGTGTTTAAAAATACATGTGTAACATGAAGTTATTGTTTCATTCTTAACCCAGAGGCCAGATCCAGGACTAGATAATTATATAGACTGTTGATAATAATACAGAAGCTCTTAAATTTTTGAAACATTATAGATTATTCCCTGTTGGGTAGCAAAGAGACCATCTTGAAAATGTCCAAAAAATAATTATTTTCTTTTTCAGTTATGAAATTCTATCTTAAAAATCTCTGGGTGCAAGCTGAGTGAGAGTCAGACTATTACCTAAAGTATTCAGAAGTAATAGGGAAAGGACTATGGAGACTTAACATTTTTTTAAAGTTCTTCAATAATGTTTGTAACATATGTGATACAGAAAGAAATCAGTGTGTTGTAACTTGTCACTGAGTAAATATGATGACCTATCTAGGACATTTTCACAAGAAGACCAGTGTTAGAAAATCTTTCACAGTGGCAGAAAATCTTTTATGCTACGTGCAAGTTATCATGGGATCAACTTGAATGGTATGAACTCCTCAGATTAAAATAAAGGTGTGTTGTTTATGTATAGAGGTCTGTTGTATGAGACATATACCGTGTTCTCGCACGTTTTGTCTTTGTTAGATATCCCAGCTCAGTGTTGTTGGTATTTCACTCTTGGTTTGCTTTTCTGAGCATAGCTAATCCAGAATTGTTGTAACATAATAATGTAACATAGAGAAGCTCAGCACCACTACTTATAGGAGTGAAGAGTATTCCTGTGTGGACATTAGAAAAACATGTAAGTACACACAGAGTCCAGGCAGACCTTGTGCTCTTGAAATACAGGGTACAAAAAACATAGCTTTAACTGAATGATAAGAAAGAGTGAAAGGTGTAAATGCCAGGACATGATGTTATATACCCTTATTTGATTTTACACACTGTCTGCGTTACATTCATTTATTTTTATTAAAAAAAATAATAAAAAAAAAGATATTAAGGTAGAAAGACATAATTTCAATTTTTTGCTGCTGTTTTTGTGTTCTAAATGCTAAAATAATGGAGATGATCTTGTCTTCTTTGGAGAATTTTCTGCTTCTTTTCATGATGTAGTCTGAAATCCGTAAATACAGAGTATTTTATGTGCTTAAATGTTTCTTACATATCAAATTATACTGTAAGAAATAAAATGTAGAGAAGTCAGAAAAAAGCAAACCATCAGTATGACCCTGAATCTGTACTTATTGAGTATTTTTGTGTTTCACAATTGTAATATGCATAAACAAAGTGCAAAATGAGAAGCTAAATAAGAAGTCCTAGTAAGATCACCAACTCTGGTTTAAAAATGTTCTATCTCATACAGAAGGCAGTTTTGAAATAACTGAAATCCATACATTGCATATATTTGAAAACAGCTTGACAGTCAGGCACAGGTGGATTCTAGTTCCTTAATGTCTAAATAGCATTATATTTTAAAGCACTTGTTTGAGGAAAGATAGGATCTTGCCAGTATCCTTTTTTGGCTACAGAATGATTTTCCTGCTTTCTACCGATCTCCCTCTAGTGGAGACCCGTAAGTCTACAAGCGATGAAACTCGCATTTCTATCCACAATTTTTCATGCAATGCAGACGTGTAACACATGATGCATATGCTACAAACATCTGTTTTCAGTAATCAAGATGAATTCTGTCAGTTCCTGCAGGGAAAAGCAGTGTATGCAGTGTACACAGAGTCCAGAATGGCAAAGCTGTGAAACACTAAGACCCATTAGAGAACAGCTAGGAATGCAATTTGTTTGTTAAACCCATTCCTTATGGCTTGTATTTTTACTTTTTAGAGAAATTGAGCTAGATTATTTCCAGTGCAGAAGGAAAAGGGAAAAATAGAGAAACAGGTGTTTACAGAGACTTCTTTCTCCCTCATCCTTTTGGATAGAGCAGGCTCTCTGGGGGATAGGAGATAAAGTATGGCTTCACCTCCCCTAATCTCCACACCAGCCTGCACTTGGAGTTTGGTATGCAGAAGAAATACATTGCACCCCATAAATCAATGTCATGCCAAATATGCTGTTTCCATCACACCCATGTTTTGTACCTTTAAACAAGAGGGGATTCTAGTGCTGAATGTCTTTCTGGTCCTGCACAGTGCTGACATTCAGCGGCCTCACTCTTCCCTTGGGTGGCAGCAAGTGGTATGACAAGCTGCTCTAAAAGCATGCACTAGTGCAAATTACGAGATTACTTGGGCATGTATTACCTTTGGCATCCTTATCCACAGGCAAGCAAATATGTATTACGGATACAATGGATAAATATATAAAAGCAGTAGATAGGCATCTGCTCAGTCACTATGTATACCCTCAAATGCAAATTGGCATTTGTTCTAAAGAAGACAAAGTAGTTGCAAGATAACAGAAGGTTGTTCTTCTGATATCAATAGCATTAATCATATATTTCTCTGTGAATACACCATTAAAACATAACTTTGATTAATGATAGTGTCAGTATATTTAATCAAGTGCAAGCGACATAGTACTGGTTCTCTGTGATTATTTCTCCCCTTGACCTCATCTTGCTGATGAGTAATGTGAGTGAAATCAGTGAGTTCCTCTGATTTGAACATGGTGTGCAGGGAGGCTGCAATGCCCATCTTTGGCCAGATGAGTTCTGAAAACTCCAGAGGAGGAAAAATGGGAACAAATCGGAATGCTTCAACCCACATTAAATATTACAGTGATTATAGTCAGTTAAATCATGTCTATGAATCCCAGCTAAGTGTAGTTTCTTCTTGTCCTAAACCTTGCACTTGCACGTAATTCTTCCATTTGAGATAATTTTCAGTTTTTGCAAACAAAGGTTAGGAAATGTTTACAGGCACACAAAAAATGGTATTGATTGAGCTGGAACAGGCTTCTGATAGGCAGACCTCTCCTATACTAGATCTGCAGGGTTGGACTGTGGCTTTAGCTTTGGCAGGATTTTGAGCTCTCTTTCACAGTTGCCTTTTTTGTCAACACAATGGAGCCTCACAGTTCTGTGAGGGTGCGTTACTACCAGCAGTGTGTAACCTCTAGTGAACTTATATGAGCAGCAGAACAAAACCAAATGGAATGGGCTTGCAAAGGAAAAAGACTAAATCCAGCTAGAAAATCTCACAAAGGGGTAGAGAAAAAAGGGAAAGAAAAATCAGAAGGAAACAATGGGAAGAAAAGGAGATGTAGGATAGGTAAACTGCAGAGCTCATTGCTGCATGTAAATGAGATGGAGATGAGAATCATTCACAGGTCTATCTGAAAGCACACAGACAAGTCTTTACTTAGAGAGTTTGTAAACCATTGCAGCAGCCCCCAAACCACCTTTCCTTCTACTGTGTTCTACTTAATCTTGTATTGGCTTTTGTGTGCTCTCAGTGATTACTTTTTGGCAATTGCAAGGGGAAGTGTTCTAGTGGGTATGGCATTATGTCAGCTAGCAGGAAGTAACAGCAAGAATTTTACCTGCCTGTGGCAAAGATAACTAAAATGCCTCCTAGGGCACTTTGCCAGCAGCCTTCAAAAGCAGCACTTCCATCGCACCTTTAAACTGGGCAGCTTGTGTTGTTCACCGTGCCAAACACAAATTCTTGGTTTCTTTTTAGACAGCTTTTGAATCATGGTGAAGCAAAAAAAAAAAAAAAAGTCTTTAATAAGTGCTGTTTTTTTCCACTCACCACTAAGACAAAAATGCTGAACAGATTGAAGGCAGGGGGATGGGAAGGGAAGAGGGATGAGTGAGGAGGAGTTCCATTGTGCTGAGACCAATTATAGAGGTCTCAGCCCAAAAAAAGACTCTTTCAGAAAGTCACAAACAAATGGAAACAGAAGGCTGTGATAAATCGTGGCAAAGCTTTAGCAGCCTTAAATCTCTCGTTCCCCCAAAAGCTAAAATAATAAGCAAATTGTAATGGGTCATATCCCTTCGAGGACTGTAAATTCAATCAGTGTATGAATGCTTTGCATCTTCACTCTGTTAGACTGTCTTACAATTAATGAATTATAAGGTTTTCAATTAAAAAAAAAAACAACTTCAAAAATATGCCACTTTTAAAAATGCATTCATATTTCTGATGCCCTAATATAGCACTGACAAAACATCCCTACAGCTCGGTGTTGGAAAGAAAATGAAGCATCATCTGGAAACAGAGCTCATTGTGTTGATCCTGAATTCATATGAGTCCCTCATTTTCAAACTCTTAACAGACCCACACCTCATCTGGGCTTACTCTTGTATTTGTCTGCATATTTGTGCATTTTTATGCCCACTGAGCCTTACATCTTCTTTGCCATCATGGAAGTGTTCATTCTTCTATATGTTCCTCACCTGGCGTATCCTTCCCAAGTGTTTTCCCAAACCAACACACACAGAGTGCTGTAGAACCTCCACTTTTTTTGAGCATGAGAGAAACTAACCAGCTGATAATCATTAGGGTGCTGAAGCTGAAGACATATGACATACATGTGTAAGCAGAGCTTTCATTAAAAATACTTAAATGGCTGTTGAGAGTGGATAAATCTGTCTTGAAGTTATTTGGTGATACCTATCATAGGCGATCACAACATACAAGTTACAATCTAGTGTTTTCTTGTCCATATCTCAAGGCAGTTTGGAAGACAGATTGTGTCACCGCTCCATTTCTGGTTGCCATTATTCATGCTTCTATTGAATTCCATCTATTTATGTTCTCATCATTGTTCAAAAAATACTGGACTGTGCCACCACTGTTGGGAATCAGTAAGGAGGATCATGCCAGTTCTAAAAAAGGAAAGCTTTTTGCTTTTACAAAAAGGCTTTGTTAATTAGTGCTGCACCAGAAGGGAAATGACAAAACTCCATACTTTTTCATTTAAATGTTTGTGAAAGTGATTTTGTTTAAATTTCTCTGAGTGTAGCAGGAAATGTTAAAGCTGAGACAGAACACACTAATATGCTTCGGGGTGGGAGTTAGAGGGAAAGGACCTGAGGATGATATTTTCATTCTTTATACTTTTTCCTTTCCATTCGATTACTGTAAAGATTGTGGAAAAAAGTACTGATTTGACAACCCTAAAGATAGAACTCTTCTTTATATAGAGAGCTGATATAACATGAGCAGTAACAATACCAAATTCCTGTTCTCTGCCAGTATAGGGAAAAAGGGAACAATTACAGAGCCAGTCCAACATCTACACAAGATGCATCTTTGCATACATTTGGGTCACTATTTCGGTGTGTACACCAGCATAAAACTCATCTAATTTCTGGTATTTAATATGAGAAATGCAGTTTAATGTTGTTACCTCATGCAGGTGACAGCTGAAGAGAGACTCTTCTGGAGCAGAAGTGAAATCTCGAACAGATTCTTCACTGACAATAGAAAAACTGTAAGATGCTTAAGCTCCCAACTTAGATTATTCAGTTATATGCCCAAAATTAGATGGATGAATCTAGATTTCAGCACATCCATACAAGGAATTAGTGCTGAGTAGCAAGTATACTTTTAATTCACATGCTAATTCACAGTGCATTCATTTCCTCATATAGACAACATAAGACTCACAAATGGGACTGTTGTTTATTAGGATGGATTAGTAAGATTGTGGTGCAGCTGTAAAAGATAGTTTCTGGAAACTGTATTACTGCACCATCAAAGACTGGCACTCTATGTACGAAAATATTGTGCCTGAAGTACAAGGCCATAGTTTTGTTTTTTTTGTTCTGTAGAAACAGGGCTGCCTGTGTCAATAAAATTAAGCTTAAGACAAGTCCTAAGAATATTATTTATTTATTGGTGGAAATGATAATACTTATTTTGGCAACCAATATTGACCTAATAAAACACAGATGTGTGAATGGAGCTGTATTTGTATTTGTGCAGGGATCTACAATTTATAGTAATCTGGGGACTCCCTGTATCCTCAGTGATCCACAGACTTTGGCTCCACACTCTGCAAACCACTGAAGATTTTCTGAACTGACTTCAGTGTCAAAGAGGGGAATGTGGATGTGTCTTTCATGCAATTAATTTCCCTTTCTCTCATTCTTCACTTTTT
>VXAB01000953.1:937986-1032210 GCA_013399175.1 Odontophorus gujanensis | reverse complement strand
TTTTTTTTTTTTTTTTTTTTTTTACCTAATTCCTAAAAATCCCAAACCAATCCCTTGTGGCCAACTAACTTTTCCTTTTGGGTAAGAAATTATACTACTAAAAAATTATACTGCTTGTGAAACCGTTAAGAGAGACATTTTCTTTCTTTAACCTTGCCCATCCAAAGCAGTCTCTCTTCCATGCAATCAAACATTTTGTCCCATATCACACCGCCTATTTTATTTCTAATAGTCTGTTTGGCACAAAATCTATCTTTAAACTTTTGTAGTGAAGCTATCTGTATACCAGCACAACCTAGAGGACTCCCGGGATAACTCAGATTTATTCCCATTTGCCATGTCTTGGAGGGAAGAAGGGGTGGTCTGACAGCCAGTGAGCATGACCCAGCTCCAGCCACGTCCATTCTCCTTTCATCAAATATTTACTTCTGTTCCACTACAGCAGGGCATACAGCTACACATGATGTAAACCTGCCTTTAGAAATGTCAAGCCATGTGATGATTTCTATGCAGATCAGATCTTTTGGTGTGCGTTTTTTCCAGAGAGAAGCCAACTTGGTGGCATAAGATCACTTCATAGCAAACGCAATCGGGTTTGCCATTTCTCAGGAATTTTTATCCCACATGGGGATTAAAGAATAAATATTTCCCACCTATTCTGCAGGTTCATCTTACAGATTTTGCACTTCAACAACATATATTTGCCTGCAAAATATTAGGACGTTGTTCTGTTTTGTTTGAGACCATGCTTAATTAAATGCTGGCGTTGCTAAGACCATTTCTACGCTAGCTATACAGGAGTCATCTTTGAAAGCCAGTAGCATTCCATAAAAACGGATTTGGTTCAAAATGCCATGGGGAGAAATTTAGATGAGGTATCAGTTGGCTTGGGCGTAAAGGACACCACAAATTCGAGGGAAAATCTAACCTGACTACATTAGAAATCTCTGAATGTTGACCTCTATCACTGAAGATTTTGGTTTAATTCACAAGAAACTGTCATGCAAAATTGCTTTCATGCAAAGTTTCTTATTTGATTTTCAAGAGCAGGACTGAGTTAATGTTTTTGTATGAACTTCTGGTTCTCAGCAAATAATTGTTGCCAAGTAAAAAACAATTACCTGTAAAATGCCATGCATAGTTTATCCTCTAATAACTACCTAAATCTGTATCCCCTGATTTTAGTATATCTAAGAAAGAAACACATTGCAGCTGCTTATTGCTGAAGTTTTTTTTCTCCTTAAATTATGCTAATGAATTGACTTCATTGACCACCTTGTGGCATCATGAGCAAAGTGAGTGACAGTTTTTAAGATGGATCATGAATTTGGCTCATGACATATAGGTGTAAAGCTAGCATCCCAGCATGAGGTCTCACCTGGCTGCTTAACCTTAGGTGGCATTAGTATCTGTTAAAGCAGATTTGCTTCACAGCAGAGCTTTTCATATAAAGTACTGAAAGTGGAGTTAACTTAATGTTTCCAGATTAATCACCATATGTATTTCTCATGGATTCAATCAGAACAGCCTGGTTTTGATTTAGTAATATATATCTGTGATTTCATATGAGACCATGAAGTGCATTCACTCATCCACAAAGAGACAACAGGATACTACTGTGCTTCAAAATATGTAATTGCATTTTGGGCTTGCATGTGCAAGGGTCTGTTACTTCTGCTTCATCTGTTACTTGATATGGAGTAATAATAATATACATATGAAGAACAACTGTGCTGTTCTGTCCTGTGCTACTGAAGCAAAAAGCAGCTAACTGTAGCTTTTGAACATGTCCTTTGCACTTAGTATCTCATCAACACTTCAGCTTAGGTGCGCTGCTTCTTTTTAATTTTTAGTGCGAAAATCCATAGTGAAGCAGAAAAGGAAAGGAAAGTGAAAGGGGATAAAGAAAACAAAAAAAAATAATCAGATACCAGTTTGCGTATATGCATATGCAGGTTTACATGGTGTCTAGATACCTGGAGAGAAAGAGATAAAAGTCAAATGCAAATGTTCATGGAACCTATCCTAAGAGCACTGACATGTGTAGTCATCAGATTGATGTAGAGACAAGAAGTCACAAGACCTAACTGAAAATTAATTATTTTATGTAAGTAACGCAGTATGTAGCTAAGAAAGAAAACATTAGTGGTTGGATAACATAAAGTACTTGAGTTCATGTGTTGTCCATAGAACTTCTGTAACTACCTCAAGTCATTTGCTTGTATAAAAAGTATCTCTGATATTGTTGTTGTTTTAGGATATACATCTTTGTGTTGCACTGGACACCCCTTTTAATACTTGGCATCATTTTTGACATTTTTTATTTCTCAGTTACGCAACAGTCTCAGTCACAATATATAATAAACTGCCAAAAGCCCAAAGTACATAAAACAAAATGTTAACATTTTCTAAAAATACGGAAACCAGAACGTTCTCAAAGTAAAGTCAACTCTATCAGTTTATCCTACTGCCTCTTCAGAAATTTCATGGGCTTCAGGAGTTTATCCCTGAATGTCAAAAAATGTCAACAATTTTAATATGCTTTTGCTACCTGTCAGATAAGTCAATAGTAATTTTATTTATTTATTTTATCAGTCAGTTCGTACAAACTGTGTATCTACTCTGTAATAGTAAGAAGACAGAAAAAAGCTTTGAAAGGCCCTCAGTTCATTAAACATGCATCAGGTTTTATTATTATTAAAAAAAAAAAAAAAAGGAAAAAAAAGAAAGAAAAATGGTTGAGGAGGCCATCCTCTGCAGCACGACAGAAGCTAGGCTCTTATAAAACAAGCCAAAGAATTAGTTCCTTTACCAAGGAATGACATGAAACTCTAGCCATGGTAGCTGTAAAAATAGTTAAAGGTCTTCTTTGTGCTCATTAGCACCACTGTGCTGGTATTCTGTGTTGGCAGCTTTTGGTTCTGCTGAGGCAGTCCTAAAGAAAGTTGTTACCAGCCTATATTCTACAGTTCACAGGCTCTCAAAAAGGACACATTAAAACAGTTAGAATCCCCAGGGCAAATGGGGAGATTAAGTAGCCTTCTCCCTCAACAGAAACCCCAGCAGACAAAGCTTGGCATTGTGCATTCAGTACACTATCTCTTTCCAGCACTGAACTTTACTATTGTCCTTCCGGACTCTAGTTTACAAAGTGTTTGGGGGACTTTGCGTAACGGTTCACTGGCACCACCATTGACAGCCATCTGAGTGTGGGAACTTTTTTAAAGGACGTGATGCCCACAAAATGATTGGCCTATTATATCAGTCCTTAAGCAGACGCCGGTGGCAGTTTCTTAGGAGGAAGGGGGTTTACTTTGGAGTTTTCCTGGAGTCTCATCTTTCACAAGAATACAAATTCAGACAGGCAAAGCAAACATGGATTATTTGTTTCCCAAGGGATCAGGCTTTTTCGGGATTTTTAACTGTGGTGCCATGCTACAGAAACTACCATCACAAAGAACACAGGCTGCCTTGGAATACTTCTTGACTTTTTATCAGCTATTGAGAATACGTTATTGGGGAAAAAAAATCTGTGCAGAAATATGCACATCTTGTGCTGAAATTTTTCAAAATGATGTTAAAGGAATTACAAAGAATAATGGGCTTATCTGATCCTAAAGCCCATTCCTTTTGATATGTTGCTTTTGCCTATAGATTTAAAGAGGACACTGTTATGAAAGAAGCCTTTCAGGAAATACCAACTTTGGAAAACATGATTCAACTGAACTTAATATTTTATTTTCAGCTTGTTCTAAACAGGCTGACGAGACTTTTTTTTCCAGACTGTACAGATGTTAGTACTGATGCCTGGAAAATAGAAAAGGCTTGTTCCACACAAAAGTATGTTAAGACACTAAGTTCTGGTGAGAGGCACAAGCTCCCCACTTCCCTCAGCTACTCTAATGTGTGCCCCTCAGCGAGACTGCAGAGCTCCACCAGAAGCTGAGGATACAGAGAGAGAGTGCAGGTTAGAGCAATGCAGGAAGGTATGGAGCATGGTACTTGTAAGGAGAGGTGCGTGGTAGAACTTCTGGTGGAGCAGAAAAAATGAGCATTGGCTTGGTGAAAACAAAGTAGGAAGAAGATGATAGAAGATAAGAGATAGAGTAGGAGGGTTTGATGAGAATCTGGAGGTCCAGGTTTAAAAACTCAAGGTGTAAGATGTCCTGCTCTTCACCCACACCTGTTAGACATTTTCATGACTGTGAGCTGGTAGTATTGGATCTGAACTCAAGAGAAATTGTGGTATTGCATAGTTTATGTTTGGTTGATTGAAAGAGACTGTGTGCTGACAGGCACATTGATTTTTACTCTGAAAAACACTGTGACCACAGTAGCATAAAATGAAATTCACATTTATGACTGTGAAAGGGAGGGGAAAATGGAAAACGGAATAAGATTTTAAATAGCTGATGACTCTGAATACAATAAATGAGATTTCCTATTTTTCTTTGACAACTGATTCCTTGAGATAAGTGGAAAGCAGGTATCCATATAATACTTTCTCTATTCTATGTAAGCAAAGTATTAATGTGTTGGTGAAGACTGAAACTAGTGTAAGACTGGTAAGTAATGCAAAGGGTGATGATAACAAGGGAATAATAGAGACATGAAAGTTGGAGAAAAAATCATGGTGGAGTCTTTCAAATGTTTTTCTCCGCTCTTACCTAGATGAACAATTTTCTAAACCATCCTTTTGAGAAGTTATATGGTAAAATTTCAAGATATCATAAATACAGGGAAAGCTGTAATGAACACAAGGACAGAACACAAGGGCAAGCTAGACATAGATGGGATTGAATACAGTCTGTAAAACAAGACCATAATGTTGAGGACCTAGATTATGTACCACAAATTGAGAATTCGCGATTGTGAAATGGTAAAGGAAATGCACCTGAGCATACACATCAGTCATAAAATGGCAACTGGTAAACAGTAATACAGAAACAGAGGTGTGCGAGGTTTGCTCCCAAAAGTATTCATCAGAAGATATTCATCAAGGAAAGAGAAGCAGTGAACAAAGATGAAGTTGACAAAAACTAAAAAGTCGTGAGATGGCTATAAATAAATTTATAAATTAGAAAAAAGTATCTGGGTATCAGTGCAGTAAAATTCTGGGACAGACTTCTAGTAGAGGTATCTGAAAGAAAATCAAATTAAGCATAATTCCTTTGAAGGAAAGTTAGTGTGTGAAATGTGATTTAATGTTCAGCAAAACAAGTTTTCCTTTTAAATGGTGATTGAATTAATCAAATGATTAATCAAAATTCAAACATTTCAAACAAATGAAAAAAAAATAAGAAAGAAAGTAAACAAAAACAGTGTTGTTATAAGATAAGAAGTGAGATATTTAGATTTTCCTTTGTGTAGCACCTCACATAGAGCTTATTATGTTCTTTATTAGTGGTCAGAATCACATTATGTGCTTTTTATCTTTTTTTTATTCTGTTCTTGAATTGGAAAAAAATACAGAATTGCAGAATTCCATACGAAGCCATGAATACAATTGCCATGCACCTCTACTAAATTCTGCTACAAACAGCAGGTTTGCAGACGGTCCTGCCAGAAGCAGTGAGAGTAAATGGTCTACTCTCTGGTCTTGATCCAGCCAGCCACAGATTCCCAAATGAATAGATGCTATGGTATTTGGGAAAAAAAAAAAAATGTACATTACTATTAAGAGTGTGCAGTGTGCAATGCACTGGAGAGCACTAGCTGACTGTCTGCTCTGGGGGAGAGCTGACTCAAAGCAGCCATTTTAAGGCAGGTGGTGTTATTGTGGACACAAGGGAAACCACCAGATGAATGCATGCTCTAGTAGATTCTGAATCAAAGGGTCTGTTATAAGACTCCCCAGGCATACAGCCATTATGTCCATGACCTTTCCAAATTTTTGTTCTGTAATTCCTACGTAAACTCATGACTGAAGAACAATATTAAGAATTCTGTAATTTATAAATTAGCTGTTTCTCGGGGGGTTATTGTTTATTAACATTAGTGGTATGCAAAATTAACCTAGTTCTCTTATGTAAATATTCTGTCTTCTTTTATGCATGTTCCTTTGAGGGAATATTTATTTATAGGATCATAAATAAAAGCTTAAACTGGTATTAAGTTAGAAAATATGGGACCTCCGATCTTGAGACTAATTGGTTTGTATGGACTGCGTTTAATTCGCATAATTTCCTCAGCATGATGTCTTCACTCTTCTTTCATTTTTTAGAGAAAAAAGTCTTTATTTCAGTAATTAATTGAGAGTTTTTAAAAATAAGACTTTCAGACTTCCGGGTTAGGTGCAATGTACCATACTGTAGTAAATGGATATTATTCTGTCATGTACTTTGTGACCTGAAATACAGTCAGAAGCTGAAAATTATATTCATAGGAACATGTCCTCATTAAGTAAGCATTACCTTTGCTCTGTCCCTTCTGCACTGGGAATGTAAAGCAAAATGTACGTGCTAGTGAGTCCTTACTTCCCGTGGCAATTACTGGAGAAAACCTCTCTGAGGAGTCCATTTCACCCCAAGCTGTCTCATTGGCTGTCTTCTCCCCTGCAACAGATGAGATGCAGTCTCAGCTCCCTTCTTATAGCTTCCTAATTCCTTCATACCCAGCATTTAAGATAACAACTTCAACAACACTACAACAAAATAAAATTTCTGTTGTCCACGCACTATCTTTGAGCAGCCCACAGTTGATGCCTAAGTAGTTCCTTTAAGTAATAGATAATTTCTGACCCATTAATTTTGGTTAGCAGCAGGACTTAGCTTTCTGTTTAACTGTAGCGCTTTTTATCTAAAGTAGCTTTTGAAGATCTGGTTTATTAAACCCTGAGGTTTAGGGAGCAAAATGTCCAGAGGATGCCCCAAATTCTCTGTTGCTTTTAACAACTGTGCTTTAAAGAGTATTGACACTTTCTAGCACTAATTGAATGGTGTATATTTTCTTTCCAGGACCAGCCACAAAGCACTTGTACAAATAACAAGCATAACTCTGTTCCACATGGTAGCGAAGTTGTGCAACTATAAACCCATTTCTATTACTATATAGTAGAGTGACACTGCTTGTTAGCTAACAAAAAAATAGTCCTTTCATGTTAGATCTGTTTTTAGTATTTGCTGTTGTTAATTCTGTGAGGATCACAGTGCATACGTGCAAGAAATAGGCCAAGAGTTGCTGAACAGGTCTCTGGTGTCTTGTTAGTTGAAATGTAAAATATTGTTCTAATTCACTGTTGGAATGGAAGTTATACGACATGTTGTCATATAAACCTAACATAAGCATGCCCTGGATTACTTGAAGGAATAAAACACGCATAAAGCCTGTAATTCTGTAAGTGGACTCTTAGACTTGCATGCAAGTTGCAATTGAACTTTATATATGTAGAAATGTTGTAAGATTTGATTGAAGTTGAAGATAGTAATCTGTGATCTCTTCGGTCTAATCACAGCCCTGAAATTTTTTTGTTGTTGCCTGACATAAGGTAAAAGGTACACATAAGGTACACTTTTCTATTTATACGACCTACCTGCTTCACTCAAGAGTGTTTGAAAAGCAGATTAGGAAACTGCAGAAAAGTATTATGTAAATGAGAAGTATTAGCACTATAATTTTGGAATATGAATAGAAAGTATAAGATCTGTATACTTGAAGACAGAAAAATGACTGATTTATCATATTGTGTTAGGTGACGGGGAAAATGTGAACTTATGCCAGAGGCAGAGCAATGAAAGTGCTCACCCACCTGCCTCTGCTTCATGAGAAAGTCTTTGAAAGGCTTAGTTAAAGAAGACCGATACAAAATGAATTTGGTATTAAATTACACTGACACTGACTGAGATTTGCATACTTAAAGTGAAAAGATTATGCAGGGATAAAGCCAAACAAGTAAATAAAAGTATGCATACTTTGAATGTGTAGCGTCTGCTAATAGGTGAACAGTATTGCTCAGGTACTGCTCAGAATTTGCTCAGAATGTGGAAATCTATGGCAAATCCTAACTTCAGAACAGTTTTTAGATATCTGTTTCAGTTTGGTATAAAGACAGTTCCGTTTGCCAAGTTTCCTGTAATCTGACCAGCATGTTGAAATTAAACAAAAGAGCAACAAATCTCAGTGTAAAGAAACTGAGAGTGAACAAATTAGATACTCTTTTTATCCATTCACCTCCTCCTGTTGCAATCTGATTAATCTGTCTAGGAGTCTGTTCAGGCACTCATTTCTGGGCTTTTGTGCTAGAAAAGTGCCAGTGAAATCCACAGAGTTTTGTTTTGCTATTGCGAAACACATCTCATGTGAGATACATTAATCCCAATGTATTATTGCATAAGCTAACATACAATAGCTGAAAAGTAGCTCTGTGGCATATTTGTGCTGGTGCTAGCACATATGCATAATTCTATGAAAAACACTCTGCAAAGCACTTGTTAAGGCAGCCCTTACCCGTAAGGAATTTACAGCCAGGGAGAAAGAGAGAGATAAGATAAGATGCACCTGGTAACCAAGAAGTGATGCTATTTACATTTTTTCTTTTCTGTTTGCTTTCTTTTCCCTATGTTTCACCCCCTGTTTTATAATGAGGTGCTGGATTGGTTGATGTGACACTTGTGAGTCTCTAGGAAGAATTTGACTGAAGAAGAGCAGTGGCTGGCACCGGGTTTGGGAAATCACATTTTGCAAGATAGGCAGCAGAAAGGAAAATATAGACAGTGATGGCTGGAGATGATTCTTTAGGCCCAGTCCCTGTCAAGCAACGCACATTTTGACTTCTGTCAAAGAAAATAAGGAGGGAATATTCTTCAGAAAGGGATGGAAACTCGCATATACTCAGAGGATGGCTTTTTTTTTTTCTGTTCAGATATTTAATGCGTTACATAGTCCTCCTCTCAACAGTGCAGCCTTTTGATGAGCACCAAGTAACTGGCATAACACTGGAATAAGAATTCAAATGGTGCTGTTGCTAAAGATTTTCATTTACCTCGACAGCATCCAGACTAGAGGCCTTGTTTAAGTTACCGGATGTCATTAAGTTTCTCAGGACTATATGCTGACTTGCCACAGCTATTCTCATCCATTCAACTTCTCATTAGGGCATTGCTGTCAGTTCTTCTTAGCTTCTGCATCGGCCTATTCCCTGGTTTCCTTCAATACATACTATCCCATCTGTATTCTGTATTATTTCTTCCATTCCTCTCCCTCACATTTCCCCTTGTTTCCTTCTGGTAGCATAATATCATTATATGAAATTCATGGCCAAGTTCTCTGCTTCCCTTTCCACACCTACTCCTGCTTCTTGGTTGATATACCTTGCAACATCAGCCAAATCACACCCTATCTTTTCCAATGTTGTTGTCATTTGTTTGTTTGTTTGTTTGTTTATTTCCATTTGATTATCTTATCCACCTTAGAAATATTTATACTTAGTTACTGTAGCACAGTAGGTGGCAGTGACTGTGAACCAACTTGAACGTTATCCAGATGCACTATAGCAGTAGGGGTATTACATTTATTACAGTTTTGAAATGGAACAGTACCTATAACCAGTCCAAAAACTCTTAACCATGTCCTGAAATATGGTTTGGAGTAATTCGTCTGAATAGAACATGAACAGATAAGCACCTCAATTGACAGTTATACTCAAAGCAAAAAAAAGAATTTGATTTATATAAGGCACCTGTACTCTTTAAATCTTATTTAAGATGGTATCTGTTTTCTAGTGAGATTAATTATATGCAATACCAGTATTTTACCTCTAGCTTGTTTGTCTAATAATCTCAAAAGCATTATAAATGAAATATACAAAGCAGTGGATTTAAAAGAAGAAATAAAAAGGTAACAACAAATATACTTTCATAACAGGATTTTGTTTGCCATTTATCTAAAGAACTTTGGAAGAATGTATCAGGGTTTTGAAAACAAGCAGTAAGGATTAAATAATTGCTTGGCTGTTAAACCTCAAAAGAGATGTGAAAACAAAGTAAAGGCAAGAGGAAACCTTTTGTTATTAATCATCCTTATTATCACACATTATAGGCACTGTATGGTATGTGGCAGAATATGGGGAACTCTTCTAGATTCTGAGAGTGATCAGATTTATTCTTCTCTTTGCCTGCTTAGTATTACATGTACTGTGTTTGGAAAATCAGGCTTTACTTTGATCTTGATATTTTGCAAAGATTCACTAAAATTTCTCTGTTGTCTTCACAAGTTTCATAGGAAAATATTCCAAAACTGAGCACAAGAAACATTGTACCTGATAAAGGATATCCTACAGTGAACCCATTCCAGGGTCAGGGAAATAAAAAGTGATTCTGGAAAATTTTACTGGGAGGATGAATAGTATAGTGCTCCGTTTGCTTTATTATACCGTTGATGCAACCTTGATGCAACTTTTCTACATCGACAATATCATATCTATAAATCAAAAAGTGATACAGCTTCACAGGAAAACATGAAAAGATTTTTTTGTTGACAGAGTATTTTGATGTTCAACATCAAGGAGACAACCACCTTAAAGCAAGTTTGAGCATTTTGTTCAAAGGAAACTTATGAGGGAGTTGAGCCCTCTAGTACGGATTGGAGGACAAGATCTTAACTGAACAGAGAGTTCATTATGGTTTCTTTCTGAAATACAAAAATGGCTGAAAGACAAAGGTGACAAAGAGAGCACACGCATTGTGTACATATAGAACTACGTGGAAGTCTTTACTATGGATTGAACAATTTCCTCTTGTACTGCAAAACTTCTCAACAGGGAAATACAGTTGCACATGTGTAGTTGTTCTTGAATAGGACAACCTGGGTAGGAGAAGTAAAGGTGCAACAAGAAAATGTAGAGAAATTTGACTATCCTTTTCTTATAGACACTATTAAAAAAATCATTTTTAATATGGAAACAATAGAATTAGAATATTCCATGAAAATAATCAAAGAAACTGCTTGATGTTTCAGTGATGATTCAGATTTAGTTTCAGAGCTAAGAGATGTTTCACTGCATCTCCACAGACTTTGTCTACAGCAGCGACTCCTAACACAAAGATGTGTATTAAGCATATCCAAAGTTAGGTATTGAAGATGCCTTTGTGTGACTATCTTTTCCAAGTTGAATAAGGTCCTCCACACAACTGGACACCTAGTATTATGTACAAAAGTTGGATTTTTCTTGCCTAATTTCAGGTGTATAAAAATGTCATAGGTCAGGTCAAAACCAGTTGTGTATCTTCAGGAAGTGGGCAGAAATAGGCAACTGTAGAAGATGGATGTATTAAAAAACCTCTGGAGCTGCCTATTTTTCTGTGTGGGCTACAGATGGAATAGAGACAGAACTAACTTTTAGACAGCTGGCCTTTTGTGAGACAGTAGTCCAGATAAGGTACAAAGAAGTCACTAGTGCAGGAAAGAAAATACTCTATAAATGTTTGCTTCTGTTTTTTTTGTTTGTTTGTTTGTTTGTTTTTAACTTTTCTAGAACAGCACAAGTTAAAAAATGATCTATGACTTTTCTTAATCTCTGATATTTAGGTTCAAGGGAAAGAAATCTAAGTTTAACAGAACAGACTCCCTTTTGAGACCGGTGTTCCATAGATCTGTGCAGTATATTATGCTGGAAAAAAATCAGTAAACTCTGCATCAGTAAACACTGCTGCACTCTTATCCTCCTGAAAAATTTGGAAATTGGAAGAGCATACACAATACTGTCAATAGTGGGGTTTTTTGCTTAACTCAGTTTCCAATACTACACAGTACTATCTGCAGATTCCTCAGTAAAGCATTTCCACCTGCCTGCTTCCAGTGCATGGAGCAGAAAAAGAGGGGGAGCCACCTCACTGAAAACAGCTCTTGATCTATGTATATTCTGCTGATTCTTGTGAACAGTGATGACACTTGAGGAATAACTTCTCTGTAATAGCAACTTCTCCATCATGTTTCTATTTGGGATGCAAAACTATATTTCATTTTTGAGCATATGATCTTTTTAAGGGAAGTTTTATTTGATTTTAGTAGAAAATGTAAATGTAACACCACTGAAATTACTGCTAAATTCAGGCGATATGGTGTAGTTTGGTTTCAAGTATTTTCCTAATCCATGTGCTGATTCCACAGTAATATATTTTATCCTGCTTTTGCTCTTTCCTCTTGCCACCAAGTTCCACATCAAAACATTCTAACTTTACTGCAGATTAATAATATGAAATGAAAGGAATCTGTCATTCTAAAATAGGAGAAAACAAGAAACATTCTCTGGAGTGCCCATTCCCTTGATTTAACTTACAAATCCATAGCCTAGCGACAAAAGCTTCTTTGTCTGATGGTGTAGCTGTAAGCTGTTTAGTAAGTTGGGCAGTATATATATTTTTACATATAAGGTTTGTTATCGACATTGACAACATAAAACAAGGATGATGAAGTAGAAATATAAAACTTTTTTAATGCTATATCTTCAAGAAAAGGATTCTTCTTTTACCAGTCTTAAAGGTACTGGAGCAAAGAGATCATAGAATCTGTACATCATGAAACATTATCTTATGTCACATTATACTCCAAATAGTTCAACCTGACGCTCTGGTTTACCCTTTGCTAAGATGGAGGCTTTACTCTGAAATGACCTCTTTGGCTTTGCAGTGAATTGTTTTAGCAAACAGACGGATCATTTGACTCAAAGAAAAAAATAGTAAAATATTCATTTAGGCCTCCAAATCATTTCTCTGAATGAGAACAGTAAATTTGAAGTGCCTGAGGCTTCAAACCTTTCAGGAGTTGGAATTCTGCATGAAATTGGGCTGTTAGTGTCTTGCTTTTATTTTATGTGATTTATTCTTTGTACTCCATGAAGTTACATACTAGAAAACCTTTAATTACTTATTGTGTGGAAACATTTGAGGAATTGTATTTGTTTGACTTTATTGTCAGCCTCTCTGAGCAACGTGTAGTTGTATTTAGTACAACTGTGGTACATATTTCATTAAATGATTTCTTTTCCAATCTTATGTGCTATCAACTGGAGATATTACTTCATTGAAAGATAGGAAAATTCCCCTAACTCTTGTAATTAGGAACATGAGCATAATCAACCTTTTTTAGTCTATAAATGGAAGAGGTATGAAAGCAAGAACTCCATTCCCATTTTGTGGGTATGGACTATCACATTTTGGAACTGTGTTCATTTTTGTCAATAGAATAGTCTTTTGCAAGCTGTGGCATGGTTATAATTGCAGTCACAAATGAAATGTTGTAAATTAGTTGAAATATATATATATCTTTAAAATAGTGGTGCCCATCTCCTAGCTAAAATATTATTTAGTATCAGTTGCATGATTTGTAGCATGTAAGATAGAAAAGACCACTCAATGAACAAGTATAAATTTACATTTGAATTTCAACAATGTAATCCCTTTGTTGGGCTCTATAAGGCACAATTGTGTCTTCTTAAGGCTTCCAGAAAATAATTTTATCTTCTTTACAGGAGTCAAGAAATGAAGCTTCCACTTCTTCCCTTGATTATTCAGTACCATGTAATTGTCAAATATTTAATTGGTATATTATGTAATATGCCTATTGCCCAATAGGTTGTTTGTAATAATAATAATAGTAATAACAGTAATAATAGTAATGTTTTGTAGATATCAGCTTCAGAAGCTGGTACCCAATTTGAAAAATAGGACTCTATTTAATATGTTTTCCTAGGCTTGCCCAGAGTTTGGCAGAAACACGTCCAAAAAGCTATTTATCAGTTATTTTTCCATGAGTACAGATGAAATATTCCTTAATTTTTCCAGAATGGAAATTGCTCTCAGGCAGTGGGTTGTCACCTCAAGCTCTTAGGACACAGAAGGTGCAGTAGGAACAGAAACCCACAATTCTCCAAGGATTAGCCTAAATCTACACAGTAGTCTAACATGCTAATGTTTGCCTTTAACGTGTTTATTACTGCATCAACTATTGTTTATCATTTGAATCCAATACCATTTTGTGAAAAGTTTTTGTCGTCTGAAATGATGTTGTGTCATGATGTCATCTACTGGTTAACAATTTGTCTTATGAAAACATTTTAGATTATTCAAACTCATACTTCTCTTGCAATAAAATGATCTGTTTTTTAATGTTAAAAATACTCTGTGCTCAAACATGGGGGAGATCGGCTGGCTTTGAACAAAAGCAGTTCTCCAGAGAAATGTATGTCCGTATTGTAATCAAGAAAATCCTTCATGTCTCTTGTTAATTGGTGATTTTCCCCGCATATCTGATGGGAAGATTTATGGCTTTGAGCAAAAACCTCTTTCAAGGGATTCTTAATAAAGGTTTAAGGGTGGGATTTTCAAGAATACCAAGGGGAGTTCTTTTGAAAGCAGTTGAACTCCCCCCTTTCCCCCATCAAAGCACATCTGAATCTCTCATTCCTGTCTCCAAGAAGTCAAATTTGGGCCGTGTTTATAGTTTTCTCTCTGTGTTCAGAGAGAACTGAATGAAAAAAACAACAAAAATATCCTAAACCTAATTTTTATCAGTACTTTGTGTATTTATGGCAATTCTAACAATTCTAAGAAAGCAGCCGTGAAACACACTTAAATGATACGGCAGTTTTAAAATTGTTATTTGATGAAATCTGTGGCATAGAAGACGTTGGTGCATTTGATATTTATTCATGAAAAGTATTAATTAACTCCTTGGGAATGGGTAGCATCTCACTAAGCTTTCACTAAGAACTCAGCAAGCTGGGCACTGACAATCTCAGGCTTAGTTTCAGTATTTCCTTGTGTTCATGCCCTAACAGATTTTTCACTGTATGTACACTTAGCTGTTTAAACAATCATTCCCATTTTCTTAAATGATACAAAAAATATTGACCAAGAATATATCTTAAGTCCCAGTGTATACACTTGTTTTTCTGCTTTATCAGTGACTTCATTCTGTAGTTACTGTCATGTACTGGCTGGGTAAAACGTAAGCCAAGAGCTTTAAAATTCCATTTGAAATACTGAAAATCTAACATGACTACTCTGTTAAAATCTTCATAGTCTTGATTTCTTGATTCAGAATTAACTTCTAGAAGTTAAATGAACATCTGTTGGTACTTTTAGTTGTTTCTTGCTTTATAAAGTCCTGGAATTTTTCATAGAATTTGTAATTTTAGCAAGTATTCTTGCTTGAGAAACCTTTAGAGTTCTTGAAAACTTTGGTATTGTTTAAAAAAAATATGGTTATTTTTATGTTATAGGATCCCTTCACAGACTCTTACCAGCCTAGCATACTAGTAGACATTTATAGTGGCATGAAGCCTCCATCTTTAAACCAGTCTTAGAGTGCTATATCTCCTAAAAAGGAAATCTAAAGTTGGCTTTTACCAACTGATTACCAGCAGAGGGCATTACAGCGTAGTTTACTATAAACAATACGGCATTACTTTTTTTTGGTAACAATCCAGAAAAGAACAGACAAAAGTACATTGGAGTTTTGATAAGGACTTCACTGAAAGACATGTGGATTCTAAAATAATGTTAATGAAATTACTGCGAAGATATTCCCATTGTAATCACGGATCTCAAATCTTGTAAACCTCATTTGTTTCTTTAAATCAAAGTGCAAATTCTGCAACACAAGCAGAACTGCATACCAAAAATTGATGTAAAGAATAAACATTACTTTCTTAAAATTTGGAAGCAAATTTAAATTAAAAAAAAAAAGTCAGTAAAGAGAATCAACTGTATGTATGATCATGATCTCTCAAACTTCTCATGTGAATAGTTTCCCATCTCCATAGCTAAGAAAGCACCCTTGCTAGTGCCACATTTTCATGGCAGTATGCAATGCTTCCATACTGCAAGCCTTTGGAACAGCAATGTATTGCTCTTGCTCTTCTGTTTACCTACTTACTGCTACAGGGATCATAGGTAGAAGTAGACCCCAGGTAACATTCTCCCCTGTTGTGGTCTGTAAGAATTTCACCTGGGACTTTGGTTTTAGTATTTATTCAGTCTGATATTGCTATTTGAAAAACTATTCTGTTGCTGTCCCCTTCAAGTGTTCAGATTTAAAAAGCATTTTTTTTTATTCCTGTTGCATTCTTTGAGGTTAGCTATGAGTCCATGACTGTGCCCTTGAGCTAGACATAAAATGTTTTCCCAACAGTATAGCTGAGGGTAAACGTAGATAAATCTACTCAGTAACAACTTGGGAAATACAAAACTTGTTCATTTTCATAAAAGAGAAGTTTTCAACTTTTTATTTAAAAAGAGATGTCTGAGTTTTTATTCCTCTACCAATGCTCACTGTGTAATTTATTCTTGTATCTTCTCTGTGAAGAGGTGAGAATAGAGAAAACTGGAATTTATACATGTGATCCTTGCTGACAAACATGCTATCTACTCTGGAAGGCTCCATTATGGCACGGTAGAAATGACACTGACTTGCAAGAGGCAGTCAGCCCTCCACAACCTTTCACAAACATACTACTTTTCAAATGTTCTTTATTTTATGCCAGTACAGTGTTGTTTTTTGTTTTTTGTTTTTTGTTTTTTTTTTGAGAGAAGCAGCTGCTGGCTTTAAATTAAATGACAAAATCTCCGGGAAGAAGAGGAGGAACACACTGACGGCATGTCTACACAGTTAGGAGCGGATACTTAAGTGCTTGCTCCTTGTACACTGAGAGCCAGGCACACAGAGCCAGCTGCAGCTCAGCAGCCATGTAGCTGTGTTATTACAGTAATGAGCCTGAGTTAATAAGGCCTGTTGAGACACAACCTGTGTTAGCTCAGCCTTGGCACTATGATAGCATATTTACTCAGCTTCTGGATTGGAGCTGGCTCGTGTCAGGCCGTCTCAGAGAGTGGGAGGAATAGTTGTGTTACTGGATGCTCCTAACTATGTAGACATACCCCGACAGATTTGTCCTTTGGGAGGTTTTAAGGAGAACACATGCAAGACCAGTTTTCTTTTTAATGAAATATTTAGCTGGGGCCCGAGGCCTTTCCTCGAGGTTATTTTTGGTTAATTCTGAAGGCAGCCTGACCTTCAGTGAGGAGATGTATGCAGTATGGGAGCCCGGTGCTGCTGTTTCCTGCACAAAGCTGGAAGGAACTCTTTTAAAAGAAAACACCCTACTGTATTCATGGGTATATAAGTCTCACTGACAGCATCCTCTCCCTCAGCAGCAATCCATATTTGCCCTGCATATTCTATGCTTTAGTAGTGTCTTCAGCTGAACTTTATAATGCATTTGACCCGGGCCTTTCTTATCAGAGTCCAATAAGACTTAGACTTTTTGAAGGGGGAAAAAAAAGTAAAAAGAAAATGTGAAAGTAACTCCAGAGGAAAAGTGCTTCTAGTGGACAGAAAACTTTTATTGTCTAGTAGAATCTGATCCTTCTGTTACACAGAACTCTGCTCTCTGTTTTGTGGGTGGAGAGTTAAATAATTTGTGCTCTTTTTTTTCCTGTATTGCTTAATTCACAGTTTGATTTTACCAGAACACATTTAATAAATCTGTACACATTTTCTGTTTGGTAATTAATGATACATATTTTCACAGTTTTCAGTTCTCAACAGTGTATTTTTAAGAGCTTTTGGTATGGATAAAAATTGCTGAAGTGTTTGTATCTTTAATATTTCAGCTATGGTTTCCTGCAAATAACTACAGATTGTTTGTATGTACTCTGAATGTGTAGAAAAAGTTAAGATTGGGCTAGCCCTCACACGTAGAGGATGGCACTTCCACTTGTTCATTAAAACAGACGTATTACCACTTCAAGCAAAGCATACTGCTGGCATAAGATTTTACTGCTCCTTCCAGTAGCATACTGTGCCTACTGAGGGGTAGTGAGCACTTCTGACACCAGCAAATAAGCACATCAGCTTTGGACAAAGACTGTTTCTCCTCTACTCATTCTAGTCACACAGCGCACACTGAAAAAATTCAGGGGGTGTAATAAAATGTATGCTCTAGGCATTAATATTGGATGTCTTTATCATTTGTAGCCCTTACTTTTTCCCTTCCTCTACTCAGGGGCAGAACATAATACTAAAACTATAGTAAGCATTTTTTCTTAATTAAAAGAGGTTAAATATATGGGATCAGATAGGCTTTCATCATGCAATTATAAATTGTATGCTGGTTATTTTAAATTTCAACATGCAATTGAAAATTGTACTGTGTGAGCTGGCTCGGGTATCTGCTTTGCATTTGACTGAGTTAATTCACTGCAGGTATTCAACTTTAAGTGGCGTCTGCTTTAAATATGTGCAGTAATTCAATCAAAGAAATAAGATGGATAGTTTATGTAATCCTTTTCATCTCCAGATTGCTAAGGTTAACCTTAACTATTCCCGAATTATAAATGCATACAGCAATCTCGAACTAATATGTGTAAAAAAAACTTTTTTGATGGCCTGTTGAAAACCGTGGAATAGTTTCTTCTTTTAAAATATAATTGAAGGAACCTACAGGCCCAGCATATCATTTCTTCCATTTACTTGTAATCTTAAACAAAAGTTTTGTGCAACTCATTTAGAACAGTCATGTGTGGTAATATTAAACCCCTCCTCTGAGCGAGGAACGAAGGTAATTTTCTCTTCAGAATTTTGGATGCACCATTCTTACTGCCCTTTTCAGTGTCAGCAGATTCTGTGACATAAATGGGAACACAAAGGCAAATAGTAAAGAACATCAACACTCTGTTGAAGCCTTCACAATTTCTGGAATAATTAAATAAAGGGGAAAAAAAAAAAAGAATGATTTCATTTTATTAGTTCATTCAGTGCCATTTGGATGGGTTTGCTTGCTAGCTTTCTTATAGGCAATCTGAATGATCCACTAGGTGACACCCTCAGACTCTTCCTACATTCTGTGTAGAAACAAGGAGACAGTGAATAGTGGGTGGTTCATGCGTTAAATATCTAAAGCAAGTACTGAGATTTCAGAGACAGGTCTGTCTTTGTTCTGTAGTATCAGAGATAACACTGGTTTTGGAACAAATACTGTATTGTTTGTATATAAATTACATATTAAGCTGATTAGCTTTTTATCATTACCAAAAACAAAACCATAGAAGTTGTACATATTATTCCTATTATTACAATAATTTTAAAAAGGCATTTGAGCTGGTGTGCTGAGTAGACTGAATAGAAAATATGCCCTTAGCATTTTTTTACTGGAGGAACAGAAATAATGTAGCTTTAGTGATTTTTTTTTCCACTGGGGATGTGCTATAGCAGCTTTCAAACAGAAATAAAAAGCCTCATACACCCTTAATATATATATAAAAAAAGTATTACAGACTGAACATCAATGGAATGTTGCGTGTTTATGCCAATGGTGAATTTTTCTTGTATTCCTTTATGTTGATAATGACATTTTGTAAGTCCTCTGAAGAAAGGATCTTTTGTCATGTTGTTTTTATACACCTAGAATAATGAGGCTTGAGCTTATTTAGGGTCTCTACCTATGAATTGAACATACTAAATAAAAACTTAAATCTTATTGCTTGTATTCCTAACTCAGTAATAACCATAAGTAGTGAATAAGTGGTGTACTGACCCAATGTAGTTCAGATTGAAGCCTGAATTCACTAGTGGTGCCATCAAGTGCAGCATCAAAGAAATAGGAGTTGCATATCCAAATTAATGCAAATAAAAGGCAAATCATCTTAAGGCCTTGACAGTCAAATGCAATAAAATTATTTCTTTGAATATCATGTTTAAACAGCAACCATTCAGGTCAAGAAAGAGGTATAAACTGACTTATACTGAGATGGAAGTCACAACATCTTTTGTTACACATATTATTAATCCCAATTTATTATACAGCAGCTGTAGGCTTCCAAGAGATTAACTGCAGAATAAGAATAAGAATAAGAATAAAAATAAAAATAAAAATAAAAATAAAATAAAAGTAAAGAGAGAAAGGGGAAAAGGAAAAGACGTGGAATTACATGAGTTATTATGAGTGAAATGAGTTACTGTAGATAAATGGAAAATCAGCATTGGCTGATTTTGTGGGATTCCTGAACCTATAGGGCTGATCATCTGTAATCAGACCCAAGCCTTGAACAGATACTACCAAAATCTTGAAAAAAACCCTGTGAAAATAGTTTAAATAATTTGTGCAAACATCTTTACAATTATCTAGTGGACAACTAACCATGCACTCTTATGTGAACTGGCTCTCTGAGATGTCAATGAAAGCTTAATTGTACCATATAAAATAATATTATTGATTTTGTCATACTCATTGCCAGCCTCAGAATGCTTAGAATGATAAATTTTGTGTGTATATACGCATACATGTGCAGATGTGATCATATAATGTACACACGCACTCACAGAAATATTTCTGGCAGCCAGCTCGTGGAGATAACTGGAAGGCAATGTGGTAGTTTTAAGACCAGGAAGGTAAGAGTCACTTGAAGTTCAAAGAGGTTTTTGTAGAGAGGGTGCAGTTGGCCCCATAGCATATCCAAGACAAGCTGTGTGTATGATGCCTTTAGAGAGAAGGAAGCTGGGATCTTTAGTAGTTACAAAAATTCAAGTTCTTCTGAGTAATGTGAAATAAATAATCTGTAAAAGCACATTCTCTCTTGTATCAGAGGCAGCTCTGATCTCAGTCACTTTGAGGAAAGAGTGCCATCTGCTGAATCACGACTATCATTTCTGGAGAGCCTTTTCTTAGAGCTCTCCCAGTCAGAGCTCAGTGTCTCAAACACTGATAGCATCTGTAAATTTGTGCACAAAGGTACTGCCCCTCTGCTGCCATTTGTCACACGGCAACAAAATGTAATGGAATATTGTCAGGAAGGTCCAACCTCTATTGCTATATCACCAACGTGTGCCTCTGATACCATGGGCTGACAGAATAATATAGGAGGCATTACTTTCGGAGCAGCCCCTCGTATATATCTGTGTAAATCTGAAATGTGAATGGGGATTTGTAGCGACATAAATACTTCACTAAAAATTCAGCCCTTCAACTGTTACATATTCAGCCCTGTAAGAAAATTTAAATAAAACGGTTAAATGCTGGAAACGAGCTAATATTTCACTGCACTGAACGCAGTAGATAGATGTTCCTGTGTAATCAAATGCATTGATTTTATTTTCTAAAGTCTCAGAATTTACCTGTGTGTTTTAAAATTCACTTAAAAGCATGACTTTGTCAGAAGAAATTAGGTAATTCTCTCTGTGCTTTTGGGAATCAAAATTATTCATTGATAAATTCTCAGACTAAATGTAGTCATATAGATATATATGTATATACACACATGTCAGCATCAAGGACAGTAGGGATGCCTGAGTAGAACACATTTTGTACAAACATCTGCAGAATTAAAGATGTCAATTACTTATAAGATATTCTAATGAAGTTTTGTAGGCTTACAATTTGGAGGGATTCACTGAACTGTGCAGCTGTTATATATTATTACAATCTAAAAGAATTAAAGAAGATAATTAGACCACTATATATCCACTCCCAGCAATTTTTCTTAAGAAAGAAAACACTGACAGCTAACCATTATGCTGAGGAGTATTTGAGATAGTGCAAACACAACAAGTTCTGGAAGTTCTGGTGTACTTTCACTCTAGGCACCTAATGCACAATGGATTCAAACATCTCAAAGGATAAAGATTTCCTTACAGCTATAGAAACAATCTTACATCTCTGTTAAAGACATGGCAACTGAAGCACAGAACATTTAAAATGTCTTATTTTACTCTCAACTCATGATCAAATGCTAAGGTCAGCCAAGCTTCAGGGCTTTAATCCACTCTTGTGGATTACAGAGCACTGGATCAGTCTTCTCAGAGGAGGTTGTGGAGTCTTCTTCTCTGGAGATATTCAAAACCTGCCCAGGTGCTTTCCTGCATAACCTACTGCAGGGAACCTGCTTTAGCAGGAGGTTGGACTGAATGACCTCCAGAGGCCCCTTCCGACCCCTGTGATTCTGTATTTAGAGTATCACAGTATCTGAATATTAACGTCCCTGATACAAGACTTCACTACTGCATTACCTGCCTGTTTTTTTGAACAACCTGAGGAAAAGAGTGTGTGGATTTAGAAGCCTGTTCTTTCACTAATGTACAGGAAATAGATTTATCTGGGGAAGAAAATTACTAAATGCTTTATTTACCTTTTCTCTACAGCATGTATGCTTACAGCCAGATATAAGGTAATGAATCAATTTATGTTGATAGATCATACATACATCACGTAAATGAATTTAAATGATTTTTTAAGATTACGTGGATTATTTACAGCTTCATTTAAAAACAGGAATACCTAAAAATGATACTCTACAGGTAAATGGATATATGTATGCATTAATTATATGAATGTAGGCAAACACTCCCTGTAGAGTGGCCTGCTTGCAGAATCACAGTTTTGCCTTTTTTAAAAGAAGCAATAGATGTGGTCTGTAATCCAGCACAAGAGAAGTGTGTCTGTCAAGCATTGATAGTAGTATCACTACAGAAGGAGTAGCAAAAATGCCCTCTGAATTGTATCTGTGGTGGTGTTTTCTTTTCATCCTGGAGTCCATATAGTCTGGGCACTAAGGTAGTCTGTCTATACAGGGACTAGAACAGATACTCAAGAGAGGATATGAGATCCCAGTCATCAGAAATTTTTATAAATGGGGTTAAAATAATTCTGCTGTTGAGGCTCTACATATCTGACCCTACCTTGGAACAGGGAGGTGAATTACACAAACTCTTGAGATTTCTTTTCAGCCCTGCATGTGATTCACATTTATTTATTCAAAACAAAACAAAGTAAAAGTTAATTCATAGAAATCTTAGACTTCTCATTAGGATTCAGGGATTACCCAGGATCTATTCACTGTTTTTGCTGTGTGTTTTAATTCTGAAGGTGCTATTTAAGCTGTCTTCCATAAAGCACAGAATGATCGTGTGAGGACAGTGTTTGAGCTGAAGGAAATAGTGTTGGTGAGGTATGGATTGAAAAAATCCCTGTGAAGGGGGGTTGTGCTCACTATGGAAATGCCTGCTGCTGCTGATGCAGATACAATTGTTTCTTGAATGTGCTTGAAGTAGGATGAAAATGTATTTTTCTCTCTGAAAATTAATGTCCGGAGTTAACATCGGTTTTCCAAGTGTAGATTGTCCTACTGCTTCCACTATTCTTACTGGTTTCAGTGGAGAACCTTTTAAGTTTGGCTACTACTGATCGGTTCACTTACAGACCAGGCACTACATTTCCCAACGTAAAAAACTTTTACTTTACATTATAGAAAGTTACCCTTACAGATCTGACACAGAAGTAGACTAACATAGATGCAGTGTACTCACAAGAACCATTCTTGTTGGACTTTTAGTCCTGTACCACAAAGAGGGAGGTAAAATGGGGCAAACTTCGTGGCATGCCAGCATGAGTGTGATGCGATTGATGGAGGCTGTGACCGTCAGAACCTGTTTGCCTGATAATGATGGAGGGTGCGTATAAATCCTACGACAGGAAATAAAGTACGGTTCTTTCTCTGGAGTTTTATTATCCTGCTGCAAGAAAAGGCTCATTTGTAATGGGGTTAATATCTTCAACATGTTTCTTGGAAATTAAATTTCTTTTTTACATCTCATTCAATCCTTACAACCTAATGAATCAGTCCTAGAAATACATGGAGCATTACTGTGCAGTGGTGCTACTGCCATATGTTGGACTTGTCTGACAGCAGTCTTTCAGTCTTCCTCCTCCCCTTTCCACCTATGGTGTTAAGCCTCCTTGCTCTTGTGCCACGAGATAAAGCCCACAGGGCTACACTACGCTGATCGTGGTGTAGGGCAGCTCACAGGCCTCTGTGCAGGACTTGCCCTTGCACCCACTGGCAGAGCAGTGATCTGATAAGGCTTGTGCCTAATGTTTGGCCTATGCCTGTGGCACAGCTGAGGGACCATCTGACAAGCCACAGCCGCGTTGTTCCACTGGGAAGACCAGGCCACACTCTGCCTACGTAGACCTGTATTTGTTATGCTGCTGGAGAACACAACTGATAATCACAGCAGGGGAAAGGGACAGGAAATAATCAGGGAAGCCTAGATGGGAAAGCAGGGCTCCTTGTCCCTCAAGGTGTTATCTAGTATGGGGCCACGCCGTCTTGGGATGAGGGTGTGTAACCCTTCGGGATTTCCCAGCAGTTTCAAACCACGCTTTCAGTAATCACGAAGGAGGCCTCCACAAACTCGAGGCTATTTCCAGCCTTTGGGGTTCGGGACTCCCGCAGGGCTTTATACGTTTGCATGAGTGCTGCCCACCCGCCTCACGGCGAGGTCCCCAGCCAGAAGGAAGCACGGCAGCACGCCGAATCCTGCCCGGGGCACCTCTCCCGCCCCGCGTGGTACCTTCGCCGGGGCGTGGGGCGGGGCGGGGCGTGGGGCGGGAGCTGCCGGGCTGAGTAGGTGCGGTGCCTCCGTGGTGTCCCGTGGCGGCAGCAGAGCTGCGGGGGTCGGGCGGGGAAGCCCGGGGCAGGCGGGTAGCGCTCCTCCTCCTACGGCCACCGCCGCACCGAGAGTGGGTGGGTGGGGGCGTCGGCCCGGGGAAGTTTTGCTCCCTTTCGTTTTCTTCGTTCTGTCCTCGCCCCTCTCTTGTGCCCTCCTCCGGCGCTGGGGAGGGGGAGAGCGTGGGGTTCCCGCGTGCAGTGGGCGGCGGCGATGCTGGGCAGGGCCGGGAGCTGCCGCCGGGGCTCCCCTGCGTGAGTGCGGCCCCCGACGCGCCCGCCCCGCCGCCTTCCCCCGTGATGGGAGCGGGGACCGCCGCCGCTCCGCCGCCGCTGCCGCGCTCTGCCCGCCTCCAGCCCCGCGCCCATTGACTCGCGGGAAGGAGGGCAGCGGGAGCCGCTACGTGCGCGTCGCTCCCGGAGCTCTTTGTTGTGCGCGTCCCGGGCACCGAACAAAGTCTCGGGCCGGAGGAGCAACTCGTGAGCGGAGGCTGCGGGGAAGCGGGGCTCCTTTGTGTCCTGTGGATGGTCCTGGGAAGTGTCACGGAGGAACGCCCGGGCCGAGAGAGAGGAGAGCGGGGCCGCCGTGCGCCCGCAGCCCCCGGCAGTGACAGTGCCGAGCGCCGCGGGATCGCGGAGCCTCGCTCGCGTCGAGCCGCTGTGGGATTACAAGTGGGGGCTGTTCTGGCATGAGACTGTCTGCAGGCGCCACCTGAGGACAATGGTCGCGGAGTTTGCTCACTTTTACCTCTGTGGATTACTCTGCCTCGCCTCAGGTAACCGCCGGAGAGCCGAGGGGGCGGTGGGGCTGCGGGCGGATGGAGCGCGGAGACGGGGCGCGGGGGATGGGGCGCACCGCCGCTGGGGCGGTGGGAAGCGGCTCCCTCCTCCCGCTCCTCGTTCCGCTCGGCCGGGGCTCGGAGCGGGTGGCGGCCGCAGGTAGCGTGCCCGTGCCCCTGCCCCGCCGCCGCCGGGACGGGGTCTGCCTCGCCTCCGTTCTCGGTTAAAGTTTATCCATGTGTGCAAAGTGGAGTGTCAGCGTGATAAATGGGAGAAGGAGAGATGGCTGTGGAGATAGAGGGGATTAATGGTCGTTAGTCACTGTTTGAGCGGGGCTTATGTGTGTTGGGGCATCTTATCGTGCCTGTAGATTCAAGATAGGACCGTGCTAATAGGGTATTGTTGATAGCAGATTGGGTTCGCCTGCAGATTCTCTCTTTAAGCGCCCTATCAAACCGTGGTGTTGAGGAATGCGATGGAGTAGCCTGTATAATGACTTGAGACCGGGTCCGGGTCCCTCCGCTTCGCGGTGAGGCTCTCGGGGCAGCGCTCCGGGTTTTGCGCGTATCTTAATCCGAACGGAGCAGTCCTGGGGAGAATCTGGTGCTTTGCTCTCGTTTCCCTTTCTGCATAAGCTTCCTGTTATCCTTAGGAGACCAGACCTATCTGTGTGCGACTTGCGTCCTCGCTCCCACCAGTTCCTTTTGTCACATGTTGAAGCGAGCTGTGACTTAAATGCAGCGAAGCCTCGCGTTACACCTAACGTACACGTCGGTGCCCAGCCTAACCTTAATTGATTTTTATAAGTTCGCTGAGGACCCCTTTGGGTAATTAAATCTGTGGTAGCGTGAGACACCTGGTCAGTAAATGAATGAATGAAGTTTTTGAAAGCCTTAAGTACTCTGCCTGAAGCTTTAAGTCTTAATTATGTCACTGAATGCAATAACTTATGTCTGTTTCTAGATTGTATCATAAATTTAGCTATTACATTTTTGCTGTTAGGTATTAGGTTTACCTCTGTGGCTTTGAGTGGTGGAAAGCTTTGCATTTCTCTCTCCTTTGAGAGCAGCTCTAGCCCTGATCGCTCTGAACTGTGTCAGTTGTGCCACCTTTGGCTTGCTCTTCTCCATGTTGTTTTAATTTAATGGAAGAAGCAGTAGGAGTTGGCAGTCCTTTCCCCAACTTGCTCTTTAAGTCTTCTGTACCCATCCTCCCTGATACGTGGCCTCAGACAAAGTGTACTCCCTTCTGGACTAGGCTATCCCCAGTTCCAAGTTAAGCAACAGTTTTTCAGAGTTTTGTTTTTTGTTTTTTTTTTTTAATTCTCTCATGTGTCCCTCAAATAAATGCTGAATGTGTTTGTTGTTTTGGTGGTGGTGTTTTTATTGTGTTTTTTTCTGCCTTGGGATAAGGATGTTTTCCCTAGTAATGTTGACTCCAGCTGAGTTCTTGGGGACAAAGAAACAAAAGAAAGTCGTGAATGTTTGTGGAGGTTTTTTAATTTATCCTTGTAAGTAAAGCCAATAACAAAGACAGAGACAAACACCAGAGAAGGTCTTTATTCTTACTCCCTCACCAGAAGGATTTCTCTTTCTCAAAGTTATGATGTGGTCAAACAGTTGATCTTGCCTGGAACAATGGGGATGCTACAAACCTTAGGCGTGACGAAGTTTGAGGGCAGATGGCCTTAATGCAGAAGGAAGGACTGGAGTCACCTACGGTGGTTTCCACATGGATATCCTTTCAGTTCCGTTGACAGCTGATGTGCTTGCAGGTTGATTGATCCTTTCCTCCCTTTTCCACTGAAGGTTTTCGCTTCCCTCATTTGCACCTCATCTGAATGAAGGGGTTGTGTGGTCACGTTCTAAAGGGGATGTTGGGAACTTCTGCTGAGAGGTGGGAAATAACTGGGGGGTGGGGAGCAGGGAAACCTTTACAATAATAGAAAGATAAGTAAGTTCGTGTTTGTTAAAACAGTAATTGGTAAACCACTTAGTATTTAAAACCCCTAATTCTTACCCTGATGTTGCCTCTGTGAAGCAGCTTCTTTCATCTAAGCCTGTGGTTAATGAATGCTGCATAAATTTAAATTTTTAATCGTTTTGAACTCTGGAATATAGCTGCTTATTCTAACAATGTAATTTCAGTGCTGCTTTGCATAAAAGTGAGAAGGAAAAATTACTTTAAGTGGTACTTCTCCAGCATCCTTGTTTTCTTGAGTATTTACCTGCCTTCCTGCTCCTTTTATTCCTTTTTGAGGCCCCTTTTCCTTTACAATATATTGAGTTCTCATCTCTCCTTCCTCCCAAAAAAGAAAAGAAATCAGATTGGTGTGTTAGGAAATAAAAAGTTTTCAGTAATCTGGAGAGTGATGTGCAGAGCACTTTTGGAGTTTTTTGACACAGGAGTGTCAAAGTTGTATTTTTTCCGCATGTACCTTCACTGCTTTAGCAGTCTGTAAGGCTAAGTACATCACCAGTTGATTTTCTGATACCTTCACAGAAATTTTTATATTTCTACATAGTTTTTCACTTCATAGCTGGTTCCCACCTGCTCAGCGTGTTTTCCACCTTCCCAGTCTGTGATATCCCATACCAATTACTGTACTTCAAACATGATTGGTAAATTTGATGAAGGGATTTTCTGCTGGGTGAAATAGGGCCTCTGAAAGAACTGAGGGAGGCATGGTTTCCATCGATAGTTCTAGCCAGTGGAGGGCAAAATTGTCTCTTACATTCCTTTATGCGAGAGTCATCTTCCAGTGGTTAATAGTTTAAGGGTGTCAGTGGAGTGTCCCTGTGGTCCTTTCCAGTTGGCTGATCTACCTACTGGATTAAATAAATTAGTGGTTTCCTTGACACATTTAAGTTTGTTCTTAAAGAGGGACGTTTCCTTTCTGCAGTGAGAGCAATCTGTAGCCTTCATGAAGTGGTATTGGAGCATCTCAGGAAACATTTATGTACTCGTTCATCTCTAGAGTCCCTTCCAACCCCTGCAGTTCTGTGATTCTGTACTTCTGCCATAATCTCAGTCTGAAAATTGTAATTGAAAGAATAATAATTAGGATAATCAAATTGGTTGCTCCAAAAATAACACCAGCTGAGGTGATCTACTGCTGCTGTTGCTGTTGTTGAAACACACCACCTGCCACCTCTCTATGCTCACATCCACTCGTTGGTCTCCACAGGCATTCAACAACCATTGGTGAACATCTTTTCTTAAATGTGGAGGAATTCAATGGCACGCTTCTGCTTCATACTCACTTCCATGTCAGATCCCATTCTGTCAGACTGCCCCCTCTGCTGCCATCTGTTACATAGCAGCAAAATGTAGTGGAACAGTGGTGGGACAATTCAACCTCTACTACTGTACCACTGACGTTTGTTTCTGATTGTGTGGGCAACATAATAAAATGGGAGGCATTACTTTCAGAACAGCACTTGTTTAAAATAAAAAAATAAAATAAAATATAATTACACAGTAATTCAGAGGTGTCTGAGTGTGTAATCTGTAACCAAGTAATCTGTGAAAGCATTAAAGAAACCTGTGTTTTTTCACCTACTCTTATTGCCCCACATGATATTCTAAGTAATTTTACTATAAGAAGTTTAAGAAGGTTGGCTGCTTGCAGTTTAAAAAGCTGGCAAAACTTGCAGTATCTTTAAGGAGTTCAGACTATAACAGAAGTTGCAATAATAATTAATAATTACTTGTGTTGGAACTTTCTCCAAGTATCCAGGTGTGTGACTGATTACTGCTTATCTGTGTGAATACTGATGTGTTGAGAACAAACCTCCTCCCCTTTTTAAAAATTTGCATTAGTATTGCTTCTGTTATGTTTCAACTTGAGACACTTTTTTCATACTGTTTAGGAATTAATTTAGATACTTATTTTGAAAAGAAAAACATCCAAACCAAATTTTTGTTTGCCACAGTCAGTTTTTGTTGTCATGTTTTCTTGCTTCTACTCTATGTAGTCCCCTACCAGTGTCTTGAAGTAACGTAGTGTGAGGGCATCAGCTGTAATGCTCAGGGTTTTGAACTTGGCAGGACTGCTGTGTGCAGTCTGCATACTTCATGAGAAAACATTAAGTCATGTGAAGTGTATTTCGGGATCTGCTGTTCAGACTATGGGCTAAAGGTTCTGGTTTATTCTACGAAGACAGAGGAACAGTTACACATACTACCAGAAGTTGGCAACACCTGGGTAACAGTACTGTTTAATGTCAAATAGTAACATGTGGTATCCATGCCTAATGATGTTTTGATGTAAAACGTTCAGGAGGTGATTGCCACGGAGGTTCTGTGGGGGGATCAAAACCAGTCTTGTAAGAGGTACAGTTTAAAAATGATCTCTCGAGACGCTTAACACTGAGAAATCTGCTGCTGTACTTTGGAAGAGCCTGTTCTCTCTCTCTAATAATACTGCTTTTGGTTTGGCTCTTAATTTTCTTATATAACTGAGGGTTCTGTTTCACAATCTTAAACAAATGTAATATTATGCCTCATTAGAGGATGGTTTTGTCTAATTAAAAAATATACTGGGGCTAACAAGTCCAGTCACTTGTGCAGTGTTTATTTCTTATTTATTACTATCATCTTTAAGTGCACTGTGTGAATAATGGTCACCTGACTTTGTGCCGTGGTAACTATTTCAAAATCTTTTCCTAAGTATTTCCCTTTTGAACTGAAGGTCATCCTTGTCAACATGTTGAACTGTTGTTTTTGTTCTTTTTTCTCTCTGTGTGTGTGTGTACTTGCATGGCTACTCTTTGTTAATAGTTGTTAATATTTTGAGGTTATTTTGCGGTCAGGATGTTAGTAGAAACCTTGCTCTTTCTAAGCAAACTTAAGGGCACTCAAGTATTTTATATGCTGTGGTCCTGACGCATTTTATTTGTATATCCAGCTCTATAACCTCGTTGGGTAGTGATAACCTTCCTTAACTTCTCACTGGAGTGCCTCTTCATAAATTGTAGAGTAAATAGTGAAATAGCTTAAGTAGTGTCTGAGGTGTATTATGAGTACAATAAATTGTGTAAACAAGAGAAATAAGAGTGTTTTCCCATTGATGACTAGAAACTTGAACAAGAGGTGAGTGTGGACTTGCATAGAGATACTCTCAATGTCTTTAAGAATGAAGAGGTACTTCAGTTGGTCTTCTCTTGCACCTACCTTAGTATTAGGACAAATGTAGGCAATCCTAGTGTTAGAATGTAATTATCTTCCTCACCTACCTTGGATTCCTCTTGGCTGACCGTTGCATCAGCCGTAAATCAGTGTTCAGTTGGTGCGAGTAGAAGGACATTATGTGAAGAAATGAGAGCAAACTGTGTTCTTCTGTAGACTTGGGCTGTTGATGGTAGCCCACGGCATTAAAATCTCACAGCTGAGACTCCGTACTGTGGAAAATCAGAACAGGTAGAACTGAGGAACTGCTGGGAGGCTGATACTGAACTGTAGATTTTCAGTTGAATGCACAGGGTTCTGTTATTCTGTTGTATTCTGTTTTCTTTTTCCATGTTAGTTATCACAGTACTGAAAGACTTGGGTCAAGTACTGTAAGTTACCTTTCCATGAAACAATAATAAGTATTCTTGATTTATGTGTTGAATTTAATTCTGGATGCCAGAATTTTTCTGAGTTGACAAAACACTTTTTGAATCATCAGAAAAATCATGTATTTAGCCACATAAGTGGTAACGCTTGATTCCAGAGCATTTTTAACAGATGAGAGGATATGTCTATCAGGACAGGAATGTTTTAATTGATGTAAAAACAGCAACAAAACTAGCTGGAGGAAAAGGCTGGTAACTATTCTCAGTTATGAACCTGAGGTTCACTTCAGGTGTAAGTAGGAGGAAAAGTGTCCTGCATGTTGACAAAATTATGGATTTTATGGTAAAGTGCGTGTAGTGTTCTATGTTACAGTGCCCGTGAACAGATGAGCTGTTTCTCCTTTGCAAGGGTCTTCAGTGACAGAACTGAATGGACAACTGAGTAGTATGTCTTGCACTTCTTTTTACCTGAAGAGACTTGGAGAGAGGAGAATCTGTGCATAGCCAGCAGAGAATGCACTTGTAAATCTAGGGAAAGGATATGATTGTTTTAAACATTTAGAAAGTAGCTTTATTTCTTTATACCTTTATGGTCCTCATACGTATTCATATTTTCTTCTCCCATCACTGTCCAAAGAACTACGAGTAACTTGTGTAGTTTTTAATCTCGCTTGTAGGGACCTAGTGCCAACTGTTTGCTGCAGGAGCTTAGAATGTGAGCATCTAACTTGGACACGTGGTTCACCTTCTGACATAGAAGTTCAGTATATGTATTTCTGTAACAACAATAGCGCTTTTTCCATCTTCTTCAATGTAATTCTTTACACATTTGGTTTTGATGTTATTTTTTTATGTACACTCTGCAGTGTATCAAAACATGAGTTTTTAATAAAGTTGTCTTAAGTATTCATCTTCACGGTCAGAATCCTGACATTCTGTATAAAATACTTGTTAGCATGCTTACCTTCTCAATATAATAACTATGTTGTTGATTTTTCCCATTTGACTTTCAAAAAAATTCCATTAGAAACGGTTGGATTCCACATCTAAATAAGAGGAGAGTCCCTCTGTGGGTTGGCTTGACTGATGGTAGAGGTAAATTCTGGAGTGTGTGTTTACCTTGTGTTGCCTGCTGCTAGACTTTACACTTTCAGAGCAGCACAGGGCTTTCTGTACTTTTAAGTATTTATTTACGTGTAAATAAATCACTAAAATAAAAAGAACGTTTGTGTTTAAATATACTGTAAGTTCTGATTAGATGAAAATAAATGTGTAATGTTATTGAAGTGATAGAATAAAACATGCTTGTTTTATGGACTGCTTTGGTTCTGCAGCACATACACCATCTCTGAAGAAATCCATAGTCAGATACACAGAATTATTCAAACATGTTGAGCAGGTATTTGCTCAACATGTGAAAACCCCTTTATGTCAGTTAAGAGATTTGTAAAGGTGACAGTCTGGTGCTGAGATCTGGTTTTAAAATCTTCAAATTAATATTTTGCTTTCTATATCTTTCATAGTTGAATAAAAGCTCAGTTCTGAAACAGTTTGCTTACTCAGAGTTGGGATTTCAGGGTATTCCATAGTGGCTTTCCAGCCAATGGCACCTGAACATGATCCTCAGCAGCCATGTGGAAGAACTGTGTGATGTGTGCATTTCTTGAATTAACCCAATTTTGCAGTCCTTTGTCTTCTCTCTCTTTGACTGTCTTCTGTTTAATCAGAATTTTAATTTCTTTAGTATTGTTGAACTATTTCATGAGCGAGCACACTAGTATTGCATTAAATTTTGCTTGGCTGGCAGTTTTGTGCATTCTGAAATGTGCATATCCCCAGGCAAGATTTTGCATTCTAGAACAGAATTCTGCATTCTGCTATCTAATTACTTAACTCCCTTTATGTTGAAGGTTAGTTATATAAAACAGTTTACTGTTTAAAGTTCGTATACAGAAGATTCTTTTTCTAATTTGCTTCTACAGGAGCATAATAGACATCAACAGCTTCTAAGGTGGGAAGTTAGGATATAATATGTGACCAAGGATATAGGCCCAGAGTTGTATACAGTATGAACTCTCCTTTCTTTTGAAATAAGTAGAGGGGAAAAGAAATGGGTTTTTGATAGTAACCAGATGGGCATTCTTTAGAGAGGACTTGAGTTTCAGGAAACACTAAAACTCAGATTCTTGTAATCCACGACACTCTGAGTTGTTTGGAACCTACAGCCAAAATTTGGAGCCTCTTAAAATCAGTAATGCCTTTTGAAACTCTTGATTCTAGTGTTTAAATTAAATTGCATAGAATGTTTGACTTTATTTTCAGCTGTGAGTGTTTATGGATCATTGTGTGTACTCAGCCCATGTGAAAATGAGTGATGGTGAATATTTCCTTATGAGCCAATTAAATGAAAAAACTATATGCCTTAGTAGAATTTGCATGTACGTGTATGGATCCATGTAGTGTGGGAAGCTAGTCAAAGATGTTTGAGTGTTTATTATTTTATAAAAATTTATTCTTGTGTGTTTTATAAGAATGCAATTACATACTGTATTACGTATGTAATTGCATATTCTTGTTCTTATATTGTCACTTTTGTAGTGAACTTTACTACCTTTGGTGAAAAGCAGTAATTTTCATGTTCCCATTGGCCAAAGAAGCTAGAACATGTAAACCCTGAATAAGAGTAGAAGCTCCCAAATTCAAAATAGATTGTCTGTACTTGTGGCAGAGAACAAAGGTCTTTGGATAAAAAAGCTCCTTTGGGTACTAGGCAGGTTCAGAAATGGGAATTGCAAATTCTGAATATCTCTCCGTCACCTCCCACTCAGAAAACAACTCTGTTAGTGCAACTTTTTCTCTTGGAAGACAGCTATTGGCCTAAGTACAGCAGTTGGCAAATACTTACTTGACAAGGAAAGTGCTGCATAGTAGGAGGTGATAAAGAATGAATGAAAAAAAAATTTTTTTTTGAGGGAACAAGGAGAAAAGAAAGCTAGGCTAGGACAGTGTGAACAAATTATTTTACCTTTTGCTGTCCAAAATTGGAGTTAACACTGAGTTTAGGATGACTACATTGCAGCAGCAAAGCACAGGAGACAAGAGATATGGAAGAGAAGTGTAACTAAAGGCAATCTTACCAGGCCAGTGCTCTGGTATGGAAGTGATTGGCAAGGAGGCCCTGTGCAAAGAATGAAATCCTGTCTCCACTAATGTGGAAAATTATGGCTTCAACTGCAAAAGCTGTTAAAACTTGGAAGGAATTAGCATACTGCTTGCACTGAAGGGCACCTGGAACTGAATGGCTAGGTTAAATCATTCAATAATGATTAATGAGATTCATTGCTTAGGTTATACAGCCTTTAAAAATTAAAAGGAATAATTTAAAACTAGAGGCAGAGCAGAAAGAAGGATTCATGGCTACTATTTACCTCTTGAATGCAGAAGGTGGAGGAAAGTATTCCTTACTGATACAAGGAGAAATCTGTTAAGTGCTGCTGTTAAGTTCAGAAACTAGGAAATTAATTTCTGAACAATTGATCTGTGTAATATTCTGTGAACATAAAAATGAGAATGCAGTAACTTAAGATTTCGAATGTGAAACAGTGTGCAGGACTGAATTTTGCTGCTGGTGAGTACTTTGCTTTTTATAAAAAAAAAAAGGAAAAATTATTTCTGCTTTCATTTCTGTGCTTTAATGTATATGTAACCTGTAGGTAGAGTAATATAATGAAAAATAGAGAGGGGAACGGGAGTAGAGACATACAGAGCATTTATTCTAAGTTTTCTTCAGCATTATTCTGGCTGTTACTGAGCTGAATGGTAACGTAGTTTGGTATCATATCAGGAATTACGTTTGAAATGTTCAAAAGCTGTAATTCCACAGGAGGCTTGTACTACTGATGTGAACATACTTCTGTTTGCTTTCAGGTTTTTATTGGAGAGAGCAGAGAAGTTCCTCCACTAAAATGACCCATATGTTCATTAATACTGGTAGAACTGTATCAATAAAACAAGCACTGGCATAATTTCTGATATTACTGTTTAAAATAAGTGACTGCATTCAATGATTTCATAGAGGTAGAACAGTAAGTGAGGCAAGCCATTTTTGAAGATGCAACTCCTCTAGGGCTTATGGCTACAAATAGTAAAATAGAATTTAGTTTTAATCTTTAGAGGTTGAGATTCCCTAAATTGCATTGCTACAAAGAATCTCTGCTGACAGCATTTCTTGGCTTTTTATATTGCCATTTTCCCCACTTAACTCAATGTCTGTCTTGGTTGTCTTTCAAATTTTGATTTACTTATTCATTCTGCAAGCAAGCAAGAATTTTTAAAGCTAGACAATTGCTCCATTTTTATCTATATGCATCCATTAGCCTAATGTGGAATGAGAATGTTTAATTCCCTGCTGCTCAGACCCCCCCACACCCCACCCACTCTCTATCAGATGTGTGTTTTTTTCCCCTTTTATTGCTGGAGAAGGTAGCCTAGAAAATACAGCAGGTTTAGGTTGACCTGGTGCCTGAGTGTTGTGACTGGAAACAATGAATGCTGTTTATACTGGCGGCTTTTGTTTTTGTTATCTCTTCTTATTATAAAGTTCATTTGTGTTGCAAACATCTAATTTTCATTGTTAAGGTAGGAATTTTGAATTAATAGTGAAAGAGTTCAATTGTTATTCCAAAAAGATTGGTTTGGTATCTTCCCTCAGATTATCATGTCTTTAGGATTGATATTTCTGTCTTCAATAGCATTTTACGTTTTATTTGACATAAATTTGTGGAACGTACATTTTATTTGCTTCTTGCCTTATTGCAGTAAGGAAAGCAGCAGTCTTTCAGCTAAATATTTATGGTGGACTGTCCAGCTTTAATTAGAAATAAACTGTGTTAGTCATTTCATTTGGCCATTTCATCACAATTCCTGTAGGCTTTCAGCTGATCACTTTGAATCTCATAAAACTAAGGTTTATGCTATGCACTTTGTGCAAGACAAATAAAAAAACACATCCATTTAATGAATCCTTTTCTTTGCAGTGAGCTGAACGTGGCATTTGTTTTTGTTTTAGCAGTCATGAAATCACAGGGTGTTGGCGACAAGTCCATTACTGGCACTGTGCACGGTGTTTCTGAGGGCTCTTACTCCACCCAACATATTATGTGTATGGACTGATGTACTTGTTGAGACTTGTTTTAAAATAAGGGATTCCTTTCTGAAAACAAAACAACAACAAAAAACAGTAATAAAGGGAAAATAAAAATAGGTCCCTGTTCTGCAATAGCAGAAATGAAAGAAGTAGCGACTCATTCCTTTTGTGGCTTGAGGAAGAAAAACAAAACCTGGATGAGTTCTCAGCTCCTTCAAGTCAGTGGAGTTCTCACTGCTGACTGTGACTTTTACCTCCAGCTGTATGTCACTGTGTGATGTTACTAGTAGCAGAGGGAAGTAATATAATTAATCACGTCACACATAAACTTAATGTGGAAAGTTTCAAGGATAATCAAACTCTACAATTTAGTATCCCTTATTATCAATCACTGCAAGGTTGGCTTTGTTTCTTGCCCCATGGTGTTGGTGCTGTTGGTATATATTCCGTGAAACTCATTCTTTCGCTTATATTCTAAAAAACACGTGTTTTTTTTGTTGTTGCTTTTAATGTATTTTATTTTATTTGCTTGACTAACAGCTTTTTCAAGACATTTTCAGCTTTGAATTTTACTGTGCCATATAGCATCCTCTTTTTCTGTATCTCCTAGCTAGGATTGTGACAGAAGTAATAAATAAACCTTAAGATTTTGTTTTGGATAGATTCTGATTTTAAAAACAAAACAGAAATAGCTAAATACTTTCGATATCTGCTCAGGATTGAAAATGAATACAGTCTGGTTCCTACTAGATATAGTTTGCAGGGAGCTATAGTATGTTATAAATGAAATGTTACACCCAGATCGCTTCTTTAAAGGAAGAACAATACTAGCTGGTTAAAATTAAAGCATGCTAATCAACTTCTAGAACATGCTATTTCTAAATCTGTTTAATTTCTTTTTTTTTTTTTTACAGGAGTTCTAAGAAAAAAATAAACCAGACTATTCCTGTGTGACTAGTCTATTTTTGTTAGAAGTACCAGGTGTCTGATCAATAGCATGTGCTGGGAAGCATGAATTTCGTCTCTGCAGAGACTTTAAACGCACTTATTTTAAACTTTCATGAGCTACAAGTTGTGTGTCTTGTTTTGTTTTCCTTTTTGACTGGGCAGTGCTAGGTAGAGTTTTGTTATTTCACTATAGATTTAGGGCGCAGATATGTACATATTTTTCTTCAGACTTTTAAGGGCTCTATTTTAAGCGGTAGATCATTATTCTACGCATCAAAAGTGAAGGGTGATTAACTCCGTCTGGGTGCATGCGGTGTAATTTTAGAGGCTACAAATGTTGTTACAAGTCAGGTTAAGGTTTAAAGGTGAAAGTTTGGCTGAATGAGTTTTACAGCTTTAAGTTAATGTACGCACACAAAGAAACTTTTGTTTTCTACCCATTTAGGTCTAGAGAGCAAGTAGCTAATGTGATACAGAAAAGAAAATGTGAAGATTGTGCATTTTGCCACAAAGTTCAAACTACGTACTTATTTCAATTCCTGAGTCCTGTTAAGTAAACTGAATCTAATACCATTTTGATTTAGGCTGTTCATCTTCTAAATGTGAAGTGAAATGATGATGGCTTTAAAGTAAGTGGTATCTATTATAGCTTAACTTTTATACGTGAATATATTTTAGATTTGCTCATATGCCATTAAATAATTCAAAGAACCTATTGAGCTACAACCCTAATAAAACTTCCCTAGTGTATTTAAGCTTTCATTCTAGGTAGTTCTTACGTTCTGTTGGTAGCTTGAATTCCTCTCAATTTTCTCACTCACTGTTGAACTGAAGTATATGGAAATTATCTGTGTGGGATGGGAATGTGCGTTCTTTGAGTGACATGGAAGTTTTTAAAAGAAATTGTAACCTTTCTGTGTAAAATACAAACCTGATTCACTATGCTGAAGTTGGAAATAATGAGGCAGGTTGGACTTGTCAACCCCAACTCTCTCTGCCTTTCTCGTTAAAGTTTTCTTAGAGCCAAACAGCTTGGAAGCTTTTTTGTGTTTTGTTGATGTTTCATTTTCATCAGATAAAAGGAAAACAATGTGCATTTTTATAGGTCCCTGTAGTAGTGTAAGAAACTGTTCAATTATTTCTGAAGAGGTGAGCCATTCTTACAAGAGTTCTGTTTGCAAATGGCTTGGTATATAAATGGAATAAAACAAAATGGAAGTGATTAATGGGAATAAAAATAAACACTTTCTGGTCTTGGTAAATGATACCTTTAAAGCACAGCAGCCTTGTCGAGCATAATTAAAATTGTAAGAACTAGGGTAGGATGAGTGGCCTCTATTCTCTGAGGTCACAATTGCAAATACAGAGGTCAGGGTTTTGCACTTAGCCTTATGTAAACAATGTCATGCCCTAGTAAGTATAAGAACTGATTTAACAGGGTTAAGCTAATTTAAAAAACAAAACAAAAAGAAAACAAAACAGTAAAACCCCACAAGTGCACTTACTTGATATAAAATCTTTCTTACAGTCAGTATATCCTCAGTTAACCAGCTAATGGGAAAAAGCATACAGGGAAAGATAGAACAATGAAAGTACATGCTTTTTATTTATTTAGGCTTGTGGATACCTGTTGATACAAAGTGATTCCCTGGTGTCAGACTCTTACAATAACATTCCTGTAGTTTTCCCAGAGCTTGTGCCATGAAATCTGCAGATAAACAGTTCATTTTCACCTCAGCTGAGAAAGAGACTTGTTTTTTAGAACACTTCTTTTCCATTGAGGTCTAGGTATTGCTTTATTTTGCTACAGAGCTCATGTCCTTAACCTTCTTGCGCTACTGGGTAGCTCTGTATATCTCCCAAGTATATTAAATCGTTGGTTCCAGAGATAGTTCTTTTTGCTTTCATTAGTGGTTTGGATTATGTATTCAGACCTACATTTATGCATGGTAGGAAAATAAATTGAAGGGTGTGGAGATATCCTAGGAATTTTCTGTTCAAAATCACATTATTTTCTTTTTCTCTCTGTGCCTTGTCTTCAGGCCTTTCTGCATTGGGCCTCCTTTCGTTATGGTGTGCAGCCAGTCAGAAGGAACCACTAGCTCCAGACAGAACACGCCTCTGACGGTTAAAAGGACGGCTGGCAAGATCCAGAGTAATTCAATTGAAAACAGAGTTCTGTAACCTAAAGTCTGGCAGCCACAGCCACCACTCCCTTTAAGAAGTTCCAAGGGCAATTGTTCAAGCTTTCACATGCTTTGTCTAGTCATCCAAAAGCTGTGAACGGGACAGGGCTGAGCAGTTAGATCTGAAGTTAGAACTTTCTTGTTGCGTAATCGGTCACCTTTTTATCTCTACAGTGTAAGAGGAATGCAGGCCCTCAGAGAAGAGGAAAGATAGGCATTCAGCATAATTGAGTGTGCAAAGAAATGCACTGTGGTTAGTTTGCAGCATTCTTTAGGCAAGTTTTCCTTAGCGTGAAATGCTGCTTTAATATAGGTCAGCTTTAACTGTTGTAAATGAGTGCATTTCTGGTGAAGTCAGTGAACCAGTGTTAATTACTTCACTTGAGAATCTACCCAAGTAGATGAGCAACTGGCAAATTCAAAGGCAAACACTTATCCTACAAGAAAAGTTCAAGTCTGTCTAGTGTTTTGTATTTGTTTTCTTCTTAACTCTTCTGAGAAGGAAGTCAACATTCCTACGTCCTGATTGTGTTTATTGCAAGTAGAGTTTTATTCACAAATGAACCATTTGTAAACTGTTGCTGTTTTGAAAATAGAGGGATAAGGAGTGCTTCTTGTTTCAGATCCTGTCTACTAACAAAAGGAGTGGGATCTGAGTTGTACTGAACTGTGGTTATGATCACAAACCACCAGCCAGCCCTCAGCATGACTGACATAATTAGCAGCTTCTAGGCAGAGAAGACTGAAGTTTCCTTTTACTGGGACTTCTAATGCTTGTCCTGTCCCATTCACGGAACAGAGGTCTAATGTGTCCCAGGGTTTTTGGTAGATCTAGTGAGTGAACTAAGCACTTTTTTTCTCTGCCTTCCTCCCCAGCCCCCAAGAGCTTACTTTGCTTTGTTAACTTTGGTGTATACTTGACACTTTTAAATAGTACAAAGGACAAGGCTTAGAGTAGTTATGTCTTTGGTGAGGCGTGTGAGGGTACATGTTCTATCCACACAAAACTACACTGAAGATGGCCTTTGGTCAGGCTGCTCCCTATTGTTACCAGTATATCTTACAGAGATTGCAAAAGTTAAAAATTTCAGTTGGTCAGAAAATAGTGGCCTTATGGGTCAAGTGTAAGTAGCTTTTTGCAAGCTAGATGAGACTAAGGTGGTGACTTCAAAAACTACGTCAAAGTAACTAAGCCATTAAAGTTTCATGATCTAATATTATCAAGTAATGCTATCTATAAGCCTGAGATGAGTCAGATGCTTTTAGTATTGGCGTACACACTACTTAGAGAAGATATACAGTGAGGGGAAAAAAAAAACAACAAACATATAGCATACTGTGTACTGCACAGTCTTCCAGTAGTCATATAAATGATGAAAAATATACAACCAACTTCCCCCCTCCCTTTTTTTTTTTTCCCTAATTCTTTACTACTTAGAGACTCTTCAAGACTAGATCCTTCCAAATGATGGAGAAAGACTAGATGTCATTTCTAGCTGGGACTCACCAGAGAGTCTCTGAATTGTGTGATATTTCACCTCCTTGATGTATCATTTCAGGGAATGCAAAGAAAGATCCCTCGATGTTTCTTATTACATCTCTGGTATGGTTTGCGTGGTTTATATGTACAAGAAAACTGATGATAGTGTGTGGTTTTGTGTTTACTGTAATCTGAGTATGGTTTTGCTTTTTAGACTCTCATGGGTAGCAGAGGCAAGTCAGGTATTTACCACTTTTGGCCCCAAGCTTGCACAGGATCTTATTTTGTTAGGGATCACATTCACAGAGTGGGATGTTTCTGCTCTTCTGCACATCAGTAGAACTGCTGCAGCGAGTGGTCTGAAGCCTTGTGCTGACCTGTGTACTGCTGGTTAGAAAGTAATTTTCTAGGACCGGGTCCTCCATGTTGGTAGGGAGTTGAAGGTGCTTGTGTGTCAATATTTGGGATGCAATGTTTAACATTATGACAGTAAGAGTGATGGAGATGGCTAGTGACCTTATGGGTTCCCCACAACATGTACTAATTATTCAGAAAACAGCCTTGTATACACTACTTGCCCAGCAGTTCCTTCCTTCCTGATCTGAAATTCCTTAGCTCTGATAGTGGTGTAGGAGAATACAACGGAAAGCTTTGTGATTGAACTTGGTTGTCTGGTTCGTCTGTTTTTAAATGTTTCACTTATGTTTTTAACAACCTCTCCAGACGTCGCGCCCTGCCCTGCTTATGGGGATATACTTTTAATTACAGCTTGAGTTAACTTTTCTTTGAACACGTCAAGTTATGTTTCTAAAAAAATTTCTTTTTTTTTGTGTGTGTGTGTGTGGGGGGGGGGGGGGGGAGATCAGGTATTATATAATGTATCTGGTATGTTTTGGAACGTGCATAGTTCCCTGGCAACTGTTAAGCAAAATTATGCCTTTATGTTTATTGCAGTGGAGGAAATTATTATTTTACTCTTAAGTTACATACCAAGCTAACTTTTTTTTTTTTTGAAATATGAAGTAATGCCCTGAGGGATAAAGTGGGATCAAAAGGTGTTTCTATTTAAGAAGTTAGTTTAAATATAGTCAGTGTTAATGTTGTAATTTTGCTAATATTCTTACCCAGTGAAATGACTTTGGCAGTCTTAAGGCCTAAAATCAATTTTTGGGGCAGGTGTCAGATGAGGCCATTTCCTTCCAAACTGTTTTCTATGTCATTACAATCTAAGTCACAATAGTAGAGATCTATTTGTATCTGGGGCTGAATTCCGCTGAAGGAAATAGTATTTCCAGAATTTGCTTGTGAAAAGTGTCAGAAAGTGTGCTAGTGCTAACATACACACAGATCACATATAACGTTTCTCAGTTTTCATGACTGTAGTTCACTTCCTGAAATTAATAAACCTGGCTTACAGACATACAGGCTTAAATAAATACATGAGCAGAAATTGTGGGGAAAAATATCAGAAATAAATTGCAGTTTTTCTTAATTGGAACCTGACTAGGGGATTATAGCTGAATGAATGTCATGTTACGGATAAATACTTTACATATCCTCTATCAGTGAAGCACTACTTTTTTTGTTGTTTGTTTATTTGTATTTGACTGTATGTGCATGTTTTGGAATTAAACTCCTTATTAGAAATAAAATATTTCTATCAGTTAATAATTAGCAATCCTCATGACCATTAACTCCTATCAGATTATTAAGGAATACTAGAGATATTCATGTGTTAATTTTGACTAATTTGATAGTATGGTTGTGAGAAAGAGTTGGATTTGTTTGCCTGTGGTTAATAGGCACACTATCATGATACTAGGTTTACAGTAGGCTGGGTTATTACCAGCGTTACAAGTCTTTGCTTGGTTTTTATGTATTAATTCATACTACTGCTTTATTATTTTGAATGTATCACATGCACTTGAAATGTGTTATATTAACAAGTTAATACTATGTTTTAAAGTTCAGAACATCTCATGTATTTTTTCAACATCAAAAGAATATTTCTTTTAATTCAATTTTAGGAGCATGAGGAAAAGAATTTTCTAGATTACACCTAGTAACATTTTTTTTCTCTCACTGAATGAATTTATTCTTACCGCAGTGATAAAATCTTAACTATCTCGGTTATGTTTTTTCATCTTTTTCACTTTGAACAGTCTTAAGGAGTAAACCTTTTAAACAGATTATATTAGTTTCCAAAAATAAGCTCTTTCTCTCCTTTCTCACTCTCTAGGAAATGAAAATAATTTGTCAGGGGAATAGACTTCAAAGTGAAGTCAGTAAAACTGATGAATAAAATCATTCAAAGATAATTAAATACTTGTTGGAAAAGTCTAGTCAGGGAATCCATATGGCAGATGGTTTGGGTGTGTTCTTATCTCAGCGTCAGTTAGAAGAGAATTGGATTTGGGACCTGGTAACATGACTAATCTGGGGCTCTCAGTTCCAATGAACTTCATGGTAAATAAGTAAATATGTATAGTAATTTTGAGTGGATATGTAGATAATCAGTTTGTCTGGTTATCTGGACTAGAATAGCTCAGTTGGAAGAGACCTTCAAAGGTACATTGATTCCTACTGCCTGACCTCTTCAGGGCTGACCAGAATTTAAAGTACGCTAATAATGTTGTTATCAAAATGCTTTTTGAACACTGACACTCTTGGAGAATCAGCCACCTCTCTAGGAAACCTGTCTCGGTGTTTGGCCATCATGGAAAATGTTTCCTACTGCCCAGTCTGACCTTTCTTTGGTGCAGCTCTGTGCCACTCCTATCCTGCCATCCGATCCCAGGAGCAGAGCCTGGTACCTTCCTCTGCCTCCCCTCCTCAGGGAGCTGCAGGAAGCAGTGAGGTCACCTCTTGACCTCCTCTTTTCCAGCCCATGCAGCGCAAGTGCCTCAGCCTCTCCTCACAGGACATGCCTTCAACCATGTTACCAGCTGTGTTCTCCTGTCAGTTTTAAGTCACTTAAAAGCAATACAGGAAATGCTAAGTATTTTTGGCGTTGCTTTGTTCAAAGAAAATAAATATTACTGAATTATAAACAGGAGCAATACATGTAAATAGCAGCATTTACTAGGTAGTAATTAATGTTGCTTAGTACTTTGTTGTAATTGTCCTAGCTGTGAAGCACTGTTTATATATTTATATATCGGATTATTAAATCCCGAACTTGAAGATAGTTTACTGTTTTAGGTATAGCGAAAGTGTCTACTTCTTCCTTGCAAAAGTCTCACTCAAAATTCCTTTGCTGATATAGGTAAAAGGATCAATTTTTTTTTTTGCCCAGGTTGAACTTGCATCTCTTATCTTCAAGATTCACAGTTACTGAGATTGAAATGAATTTATCTTTGCATAAATTACATAAATAGCAGTCTGATTTTTTTTGTTGTTGCTGTTTTGTTTTCCCTAGCACATTTATCCTCCTTTAACAATTTTAGGACTTCAATCCTCTCCTCTAGGCACTCTAGAGAAATAAAGGAGGTGGGAATGTTTTCTGAGACAGTATTCATCATTAAACAAAAAATGAAATGTCCCAGAATGTTACTAAAAATAAGAGTGTTTGTAATTGAAAATAAAAGAAAATGTATGTGTAATCCTCCAAGTGTGTGTTTAAACAACCTGCTGGTATAACTGGGAAACTTCAGACAAGAAGGTGTGGTTTATAGAACACTTCCCCCCCCCACACACATTGAAATAGTAGATGACATTTTAAAAAATATGCATGACAAGGAAATCGTTGCATCTCTCATTTCTAAGGATTTCTGTTTGATTCTTTGTACTTCGTTCTTTGAGAAACCAGTTGAAATGTCACTATGTCAGTGCTACAATTTCTGTAGAAAGTGCCACTCTTCTCCGTGCCTCTATGCTTTCATGTCTCCCTGCTTTGCTTGGTACTGCCTTGTGAACTTAAGGACATACTGCCTCTGTTGCTTCACTTTACGTATGGGAAATGCTGGAGGGTAGAACTCTGAGCAAATTTTAAACTCTACATCATATACTAGTTATAGAGTAGTATTGCTGTGGACTCTTATACAAATGGACTGTAGTGCCAGGGCCCTCCGTTTTAGTCCCTGACAGGTTGTGGTGCTATGGTGAAAAGCATTTTTATCTTGCAAGTAAAAAGTAGTTGGCTCAAAAAAGTATTTGAGATTAAGTATTTTAAGACATGATTAAAGACGCAGTGTACTGTCTCCGTCTGCTCTGCCCTGGTGAGGCCTCACCTGGAATATTGAGTCCAGTTCTGGACTCCGCGCTACAAAAAAGACAGGGATCTCCTTGAAGAAGTCCAGTGGAGGGCTACAAAGATGATAAAGGTGCAGAACACCTCTCTTACGAGGAAAGGCTGAGAGACCTGGGTCTGTTCAGCCTTGAGAAAAGAGGACTCAGAGGGGATCTGATCTACCTCTATAAATTCCTAAAGTTCGGAAGGCAAGGGGACAAGGCTGGACTCTTCTCAGCAGTGTATAATGATAGGACAAGGGGAAATGTCCACAAACTGAAGCATAGGAAGTTCTGTACAAATGTGCATAAGAACTTCTTCACAGTGCAGTGACAGAGCACTGGCACAGGCTGCACAGAGAGGTGGTGGAGTCTTCTCTGGAGATGTTCAAGACCCACCTGGACGCCTACCTGTGCAACCTGGGCTAGGGAGCTGCTTTGGCAGGGGGTTGGACTCCATGGTCTCTAGAGGTTCCTTCCAACCTCTGTGATTCTACAAAATTGTTTTAACACCTTATAGAAAATGTTTTCTAGTTTTTTTGGATTAGTATACTATGTAAATTTGAAAAAAAAAAAGAATTGTATATAGTTTTGTATGTAATTATTGAATTAAATTTAATGTAAAATACTGTAAAGGTGATAGTGGGTCCATGTTATCTGTGTGACTCTATTATATTAAACCGGCAACTTCTTAGATGAACCTCATGGTATGTTTGTGGTTTGTAGCTTAAAACTGAGGATCCATCTTCAGGCAAGGATCAAAGCTATACTTATTCTCTAATGACAGATAGTAAAGGAGAGGGAGAGGACTTTTGGGGCTTAAAAATTGAATCATTGATATTGCACACTAATGTTCTCCATGCATGTATATGTAAGTATATATATGTATTGATCCTACTTATAGGTAGGCCAAAATCTGACTTCTTTAGTCTAAACATAAACAGTACTTACCTGCGTCTTCTGTACTTACTGACTTCAGATACACATTAAAACTTTCACTTCTTTCACAGGAACAAAAGCAGAAAAGGTTATTGAAGATGCGTTTGCCGTATCAGTAGGAGCATAGTTATAACCAAAGAATCTTTTATAATTAAAGCAGAATGACTCAGATTTTGTGGCAGGCAGGTGGAATGCTTTGTTGTGGGTAATTAAATTACAATTCTTCTACTCTAAGATCTTGACCACTTTCCAAGGAGTTTTCACAGCAAATGTATTATTACCTGTGATAAGACCAATCTTGTCTTTGTTTGGCATATGCATTCCTTTTTACATGAGTAATGGCTGGGATTATTAGAACTACGAATCCTTCCTGTCTGAGAATGTTCTATGTTAAGCATCTACTTAGAAATGACAGGATTCAACTATTGCTCCTTTCTTATTGAAGGAATAAAATAGGATAATTGGATAGATTCTGACTTCTTTGATGTTCTGTATATTTCTGTGATTTAAAAGTGAATCTGAGCTCCGTGTCACTGAGTTTCCTGCTTAACCTTATTACTACAGCTTATTTTCAAAGGTGAAGGAACAGTGAGGAGTGGTAGTCATTGGATATGTATATATGTGTACAGTGGTATTTATGTTTATTTGTTGAACTTAGCCAAATACATACTATTTAACAACTCATTCATAATTTTACTTTAATATGAAATTGATTTTATTTGTAATGTATTTGGCTGTTCTGTCAGATTCTGTCTACCTTTAACTGTGAGGTCCTATCAAAATGCTTTGTACCACAGTACTAATATTTGAATTATAAAATCTGTGTTGGGTTTTCCATTATATTTTATTTTTCTTTTGCAAGACTTCCTCTTAGTAGAAGCTAAGTTTCAGGATTTACAGAAGATTTTAAAGTTATGCTTTCATTTAAGAATTCCTTAAGAATCCCTCCTTTGTATCTGTTGGCATCAAATATTCTTGGAATGTAAATTAAGAGGATGAAAAGAAATACAATTGAAATTAAAGCACTGGAGAGTTGATAGTTAAAAATTTTAGAACTGAACCTTGCATTGGCGTTGGGAAGGAGCATTATCAGTCATGGTTTATCTTAAATGGCATAACAGTGAGAAACAACTGTATGTTGCCAATATGTAGAAGACAGCAGAAGCAACGAAGCAGACGGTCTTTCATAGGAAAGCCATTAGGTATGACTTTTTTCACCTGTTAATGCCAGCTGTCCCATGTGGGATTTTTTTGGTTGCTGTTACAGTCTGCAAAGCTGTAGCACAAACGGCAAACTCTGATGTTAAAAGGAATTAGTTTTGCCAGATATGTAATAAATAGATAAATAAATAAATGTTGTGTAAAAAAATTTGAATTAACTTCTTAATGTACTACTTGTGTTTACTTTGAGTTTTTTTAAGTGGCTTTTTACAAACCCTATTATCTTACTTCTGCTGTCAAACTGACTAATAGACTGATCTATTGACACCATCTGTCTAAGGAATCCACAGCCGTTGTTTCGATGTCTGGTTCAGTTTTCAATAGAGGAACATTCTTTATAGGAGGGATTGCTTCTGCATTCTTCTGTTTTCTTCCTTTTCTGCTCTTTTTCCCCTCCCCAGGATCTTCAGTGGTGATTCATACTGGAATTTCCCACTATTTCCCCCTGCCGTGCACGCATACACACTTCCTTTTATGCATCCAGTTAAATTTCTCTGTTGGTTCTCCAGTAAACTATAATACGTTGGCATGTTTTATCACATTATAAGAACTGTAGGGCATCTGGACAGAAATAAAACATCAGAAGCTCACTTTGCAGATTATTTTCTTAAATTATTTTGTTCTTTTGGAAACTATTTGATGTATTTAGATAATGTTTCTAGAAATTAACTGGTCATGTGTTAACCAGATTTAATTGTCTTCTGAAACACAGTTAAGAGATATTTCTGCAAAGTGAAGGAGTCAAATTTTACTTAATATATGTTATGCATGTTTCTTAAAAATGTTTATAATTGAGTAGTACAAGGGTGTTTGTGGATAGTAAAGCATGCATAGATTGATATGCAGTGTTCCAGCAGTAACTAATACTGTCCAGTCTTGCTGTTTATCGTTGGCAAAAGCAGCACAATGCTCTAGGCAAATTGCATTGCTAATGGAGATTATTTGGAGGGACAACTGCATTTGTATTAAGACATAAATGTAAATATGATGTTCTGAAGTATGGTGGAGCTTTAGCTTGATGTTTGCTGAACCATTTGCTAATAGCCATGAAATTAAAATTGTGAATACAGCCTCCAGTTGAACAGTGATTGCTGAAAGATCTACCAAGTTAAAGGAAAGTCAATGGTTCAGCTACTCCCTTGATTGTATTGAGCCATGTAAGATAATGGCATTTAGAAATCTAAGCTCATCTGCTTATGCGTTCTGTGAGACTATTTTATGTTGAAATAAAATTTTGTAACCAGTATTTACTTAGGCTGTGCTTAGCTCTACTCAGTCAGTATGATCTAACCACAGAATGTTTTTTTGCAGTGAATTCTGTAAAATTTTTGAAAGTAGCTACCATTTGCGTCCACTGAATTTCTTCAGAACTCTCTGAGATAGCTTGGCTTTTTCTGGATTCAGAGGTAACATTCAAAGGTACCTAAATTCTTGTTCTCTTGTCTCAGAGGATTAGATTGCCCGCTGATTTATTCACGTTAGTCAAATAGTTCGTAAGATTCCTTTCTCCATCATAGAAACATCAGTTCCTTGAGGTTATTGTCTCTTAATAATGTACTGTCTTCTAAACAGCATTGAGAGCAGTATTTACTACTTCATTTTTGCCTATCTCTGCAGGCTTTTTTCCCCCAGTAAGTTGAACTAGCGTACTGTAGAATAATAGGTTTTCGTAAGGACAGAAGTCTCCTTAATAGGGCTGGGAGTATTGTACATTAGTGAAGGAGAATATGTGAGTCGTTGCATGGAGAGAGAGGAGACAGCAATGATTAGCACTAATAAGCATGCAAGGCTTTCAGCACTTGTGTTCACAGCAGTATTTTGCGGAGATGGCCTCTTTAATGTTATTTGTCTTTTTTCTTCCCTTCCCCTGGTAATTCATTCTTGTCATCGTGAGAGCTTTTAACATAAAAGTAACGATTTTTAGTAATTCATTCTAGGCTTTATGACAGCATTAACAGGAAAATGGTGGTTTTTCTATTGAAGTATACCAAGAAAGACTTTTTTTCAAGGTCAGAGATGGTCTCTGCTGTGTCTTGATTCTGCAAGTTTACATGACTATTTCTTTGGCAATTAATCACTAATGGTAATTAAATTACAGTGAAATGTATTTTTGGAATCTCTTGTACTTGAGAATAGTGTTTCAGTTGGTTTTGCTATAGAACTGTATTTGTGGGGGCATGAGTGAGATTATATTCTGCGTTTGCCCATCAAACTCATCCAACTTTTCTTGGAAGAAAGTAATCTAGTTAAGGAGCATAGTATATTGAGTGTACAGCTTCCTGTTTAAAAGTTCTGTTTGATTGTTTTTATTGCTCCTAGTTCATTATTCCTTTTTCTCAGAACTCAGCTGGGGACATCTGAATGAATGTTGGTAAATGCTTCCTGAGTAATGATTTGTCATTTGATTTGGAGTATAGGCACACTGAGTTAAGAGTAGAATTGTACAGAGATCTGTACAAACAAAAACAACTCTCCAAGTATCTTCTACATTTTTCTCAAAAATATTCTACGTCTTTCAGTTTTTAAATCAGCTTTAAGGATTTAGGAACTCAAATGCCATTGAAATGAATTCGGACCTGATTTCATAGCCTAAACTCCTGAATGGATGGTTTCAGTGTAGGTCTGTGAGCTCATTTATTTTAATTTAGTTAGAAAATAGCACTTTCAATGTGATTATAAAGGCTTAGACAGTGAAGAAAGTAATTGTTAAGAAAAACATGTTGGGAATGTTGCTTTTTCAGTATTAAGAGCATTTTGAGACCTTTAGAGAGGGTTGTATTGTGCATGGCACTTTTTTGCAGTGTGTGTAAAGTGTATAGCATAACATTTGAATATGTTTTATTTGGTATATTCAGCTTGTCTTCAGAAGACAAAACTAAATAAATACTTTGTCTTTATTTTTTGCACATGGAAGTTTTCTTTTACCCAGTTTAAACCCAGTCATCTCTAATAGTCCCCTAATCATTTTGACATTTTCTTTCTGTGCTATCAATTTATTTCCAAGTCCCAACTTCTAGTTAGAGGCTTTTAGTATTTGTATAAAAGTTGTTGTATAAAAGCATTTGTATAAAAGTTGGTCTCTACTGAGGTGAATAATACAAGGTCAAAGCTTCACTAGCTAGGCTTTAACCTAGTCCCTCATGCCTTTTTTATTCAGTTAGCAGTTTTTTGCCTCGTTGCTATCTTCTATTTTGAATCTTTTTATTTTTTTTTCTCTGCACTGTAGGCCTTATGTGTATCTAATGGAAAACATCAATTATTGCTTTAAAATGCCAAGCACTTAGTGTTTACCTATAGTAGTTTCATAAGTCAAGAGAGGAGCTAGCATGTCTTCTCATCACTTCACTGAGACAAGAGCATGTGGTTGGGTGACATTCAGTTCCGATGGCTTTGATCTCTCCATTAAATACATTTCGTTTTTTCTTATTATTGATAGGTAAAATATTTTTGACCTTGTTCTTTGGCTTCTAAGTCTTATGTACTGATTTTCATTTCATATTACTTTTATATTTTATTATAAGTTTGTGAATTGTTTACTCTTCTGATAGTAATATTTTTCAGTGGTAATGTGCTATGTTAGAATTCAAACTGTTAATTCAAATAAAGATTTTCTAGTTTTTCTCCAGTGTCTTCTTTGTGACAGCCTTGAAAATTATCTGTTTACTGTGGTCCTTATGAGGACCCAGGTAGTGTTGAATCGATCCAATGCAACTTGACTATTTTTAATCACTTCTGTATGTGAAGTCCTGTAGCTATTGCAGTGTGGTATTCCTAATGCAGATATAACAGTTTATAAATACTTCTAATTAATTACATTACAGAACAAATCAAAAGTAAAATTTTAAAGTAAAGTGCAGTGGGCTGGCAATTCTTTTGAAATACGTCTTTTAGCACTACTTAGCTTTTGCTTTTAATCAAAACACTGAGGGACAGTTTACTGTTATTTAAAGTACTAATTTAAAATGAAGACAGATTAATTGTAATAAAATTGCCTTTTAAACTGATGCGTGTGCTGTAATACCTACTAATTAGGCATATAATGGTATATTAAAGAATGGAAAGAAAGAGATTAGTGCTTGCCCTGTAAAGAAGGGACAACTGATACCCGTTAATGAATTTAAACCCCTAACCATGCATTTAATTCTCAGCTTTTGCACGGGGTACCAGTGAGCAGCTGTGAGCCTCAAGGCCTAGTGGTTCTGACTAATTAGTCCCACTGAAGGCTTTCAGCCTATTCAAGAGGGCTTAATTTAGGTTCAGGGGGTTTGTTTCAAATACCTGTTTACATAAAGCTGAAAGTCCATGTACTGATTGCCCTTCAGAGTTCAGAAAATATGTCATATGTGTGTTTGTACATATGCAACCTTGAAAACCTTTTTGGGAAGGGGGGAGAAGAGCCCCTAAAACATCAAATAGTCCTTTGTGGAGATGAAAATGGAAAAAAAAAACATCTTTGAATCCATCTCTTCAGCAGTGGTTGATAGCCTTCTTTTGCTATCAGCATTTCTACATCCTTGTAAAATTCTAAACTTGGGAAAAGTTTAATTTGTTGGTGGGAAAACTAATAATATCAATCAGTCTTACAGAGAAAAATAGCTTTCTTTTGCTAAAGCAGTCTACTTAGTGTTGCAATGGATTGTGTGGATCTAGCTGCCCAATTTTAGTAGATTTTTTGCCATTCTTTTTCTACTTGCGTATTATTACATTGTGAAAGAAGCATTCTGCAGAGAAGTAATCTATTTTGTTTAGATAACTGGTAGAGTTGGATGATGTTTTTTGGCACACATTCTCCTACAGTTATCTATTTTTCTTTACTGCTTGAATCTTTCTGTCACATACTGGCCGCAGACAGAAGTAATAACAACAATTTCTTGTTTTCTAAGAGTTGTTCTCCTTAATCATTCTGAGGCTTTTTCATAAGTTGTGTTTGTATTCCATGCGAGCCTCTTCTCACCGGTCTGTAGTTGTGTTGTATAATACATTCTAATCTTACGTCACATAACTGTTCTCTCATTGTTTTCATTTGCTGTTGTCTCTTATGTTCAAGGCTCTTGTGTCTTTCTTATGCAGGTATTCTGAATCCTTTGGGATTTTTTCTGTCCTTATTTGCTTCTCACATTCATCTCTTGCTTTCCACTCAAAACCCCGTGATTATGTAGCCCTGACTTCCTCTTGCCTCTTTTTGTTCCTTTTGCCATTTTGACATCTAAATATTGATTATTTTCTCCTTCATCACTCTAAACTCTTCAAACAAACCCTTAATAATAGTAATTCGGAGGCTAGCTGTTATATTGGCTTTTAAAAACAATTTAAGATACGCAAATAGAATCATACTCTGACTTGCTTTTGATCAAAAACTAATTTTTCTAACTTTTTCTCATACTGTTAAAATACTCTTTAAATTTCATCCTCAGCAAGCATGGCCTACCACCCTTTTTTTAATCATTTTTCATTACATTATAAGCTTCAGTAGGTACAGTCAACAGCATTTTTTATTTATCTGTAAATTTCTCACATTTAAGTTTACAATGGAAGCTATAAAGAGTGCCTTCATTAATGTTCTGGTTATGTCAGGATTTGCTTTTAGGGTTGAAAATTGACTGAGGTGGGCTGCATACCTCTAGGGATTTGTTACTAATCCTTTAAAAGGCCATTTCAAATATTTTGTTTTCTGAAAGTATAGATTACTTCAGACAGTTATGCTTAAAATTGTGGTTCAGTACTTTTTTCTTGAAGAAGTTAATAACTCACCAAATACCAGCACTATTTAAACATCTTCCTTGAATCTGCCTATCATATAGGACATCTTGAAAGCTCTGCTTTTGATGTTTAAATACCTGTCAGGCTGTTCGAACACTTAGACTATTAGTACAGATTTTTCCTGAACGGCAAATTCTTCAGATATAGTCTGTTAATGTTTCTTTTCACCATCTCTTCTACTGGTGACAACTTTTTTTAGAGTTGTCTCTATATAGAGAGATTAAATACAATTTTCATGCTTGAAACTGAAGTTAGTGTCTACAGTAAATGCTTTGAAAATGAGGTTGGCTTTGAAACTATTTCCTTGGAGTTTTTTTCTTCATTCACAGATTCTGTTGTCTTTAGAGATAGGCATAAACACACACACATAAAGCAGGGCTACTTGCACTGTCTGTATCTGTGTATATATTGTAGAATCTTATCAAGAGAGTATGTGTTTATGTTGGGAAAGCTGAAGGGATTATTCAGCAATCTTCCTGAAACCATAAAGTTAAAATGAAGGTTCTTAGAGCTGTTCTCCTATCTGCATACACCTGGAAACTTTACTGGGCGTAGATCAAACTGTAGAGGGAACAGTGCCTTTTGTAGCATGTACCACAGTCATCCTTTGCTGTCCTTCTTTTCTGTGTCTTACAATTAGCTCAGTGGCTGAAATACTTAGCTGTAAGGTCACACAGAAATTACCCTGAGCTTCTTGTTTGTGCTTTTTGCTATGTAAAAAGACCACGGTTTTCTACCACAATCACTTAACATAGCTGTTATTTTCAGTGAGCCAATTTTTCATTTGTATGGATCTTTGTATTATTGGATAACTAAAAAATTTGACAGCGTGCACTGGTGAAGTATATGGAGCTGGGCAATTTCCTGTGTAGCTCTGTTTTTGGTTATCATCTTTCCAGAGAGTTTTGCCTGTAACATGATTCAGTGCTAAAACTATGAGAACTTTGGATGATTGAAAGTTTATGAAAGAGTAAGAGTCTGCGAGAGGAAGTATTCAAGCTTGAATTTTTCTGGGTTCTGTTTTTGAAAACTTTGCAGTGGCCACTAAATGATACCCAGGTCTTCAATGTGGTAGCTTGCAGGCTTTAATGCCATTTTTTCACTATGACAGAACTAAAATCCAATTGGAAATAGTATAGGAGCGGCAGCCATGATGGTGAAAATTCATAATGATTTTTCACTGTATGTTCATTGACCCTACTCTGGAATAGGAATTCAGAAATAGATATTAATGGTAGCATTAGTTCTTTATCCCTCAGAGAAGAAAAAAAATCTCTGAGTGATAGTTTTCTGGGCCTGTCCTATTGTACACTTACGAAAGTCTTAGGGTGTTGTTTTCTATGTAATGCAGTTCATCTACAGTAGGATGTAATGTTGGAGTTGGGAAGTTATGGTTTATGTGAAGGACTCAAAACAATTGTACAAGAAATCACTGTTCTTCAATTTAAATTTGAAACCACTGTAATCTTTAAAAAGCCAGTGAATCAACTGATCTGAATAATGGGAGATTCAGACATCTTGTAGTTGGAAGAGAAAAGATTACACTGTTGCTCTGAAAAAGATGTTTTGACACCGTTGTTATGTGGAAGCTTATTTTTAGTGAAGGTAATGTTTGCTGTTTTGACAGAGCTTCATTTTCATGGAAGATAGCAGTAGAAGGAGATTTCATTGAGCTGTGATGTGCTGTTGATTGCTATGCCAAGAATCTCCTGGCTTTCTCAGACAAATAGTCTGAATTGCATCTTATGGAGTGTGTGTCTCAACCTCATTTGCATGAGAAAGTAAAATAAACCCAAGGTGTTTTTTGAGAGTACTGTATTGGTACTAGTTTATTGCTCCAGACAGAATCATCTCACACTGAGTCAGTGAGACTTCACTGTCCAGCCCTGCATTCCATTTCCTTTACCTGTGTTCTTACCAGTCCAACAGATGTTTCATTCTAGATTTGTGGGATCAGAGGTCATTTTTTTCTTCTTAGAGGAGAAAAAAAAAAATTTTTTAGTGAGAGCATGGTGTCTTTCGTGATTAATATTTATCTTTATGTTCAAATAAAATGAAACATGGAAAGTGGGTAGAGTTTTTAAATATACTTTTATTAGATTTGATGTATATAATTCATTTTTCTTAAAATACTTTGGAACTGATATGCACATTTTATGTTTTTTAAATAACTCATTTAAAATAGTTTTTCATTTGGATTTAAATTTTCATTTTTCCTTATGCAACTAAAACGTGATAGTACTGTGTTATTGCAGTAGCAACTCATAATTATAAATGCCTGGCCTTTTTTGTAATCATCCAAACAGTATTTTACAGCAAGTCTTAGAGTGGCATAAACATTTAGATTGAAACAAATTTAATACATTAAAATAGTAACTATAAAGTAGCTAAGTTAGCTCACTTCTTTGATGATTTTTTTGTATTCTTTTGTTAATCTTCCCTAAATTATTAGCATTAATTAACTAATTAGCGTATTAGCTTCAAATTTATTCCTAAGCTGACATAACCCTCCTACAAATACCTAACATTTGGATTCCTGAGGGTAGTTCTGGTATTTCATTTACCCTTGTAGATAAAACACACTCATAACTGTCTAAAAAAGCAGGAGTTTAGTGAGGTATTTTGAACTCTTAAATTTCTCCATGCTATTTATTCTTGTTTTTTTTTAAAAAAAGTCCATTGTGTGAGACTGGCAGAGGCATAAGTGTCAGACTACTGTTGATGGTTATTTATAATACTGCACATCTCTTGTCTCGGAGTTGAAGCTGAGAAGAGAAAACCCAAGGCTTTCTTGAAACTTGCTGTTTCTTTGAGTTCTTTGTAGTCCTGAGGAAACGAGGATTCTTTATTCCTTTCTTCTGTATCTGTTAAACATTTGATAATGCAGCTCATTAAGATCAGATAGTCTCACTCTGAATCTGAAAGTGGAAGTGAATTGCAAGTTAATATGGCAAGGTGGATACTGAAGTCCAGAATACTGTGTAGACAATCCCTCTGAAATATGTAGGTTGCTCTGAAAGTAATACCTTCTATTGATTTCCATGGAAATGAGAAGAGATGCAAGCAGCATCATCTACCATTTGGTAGAGAAAATTCTCAACTACAAACCACTAATTTTCAACATAGTCACCGCCATTAGCTGTGCATTTTTGTGAATGATGAACAAAATCCTTCATGCTGTCCTTGTAAAAGTCTGCACCAACTGAGATGACCCATTGTCACCACTGCTGAAATGCAACAACCACTGCCTCACTGGGCTCACATCCACTGCTTCGTTTCCAGAAATGTTCAGTAAGTGTCAATGAATGTTGACGGGTGCTGCTTTCTCCACACGGAAGGATTCAGTGATGCACCTTTGGTTCGTCCGCACTTCAGTGTTAGAGTCCATTTTGTCAGACTGTGCCTCTGCTTCCGCCTGTCACACAGCAAGAAAATGCAATGGAGTATTGGTGAGAAAGTTCAGCTTCTACTGCTGGGCCACCACCAACTACCTCTGATATAATGGGCCAGCATAATAACATGGAAGCATTATTTTCAAAGCAGCCCTAGTACTTTCTTTTAGTTACTTCCATTTAAATTTTAGTACTTCGCAGTGCTAATAGCCTGTAGATCTGTATCGTCTCAGTTTTAGGGTTCTCAAATGCCATTGTGCTTAGCCCTCCCTAGCTGATGAATTCAGGACTGAAATTGCAGCTGTGGTGCTGTTATCTCTGCCACTAGTTCTCAGATTGCCAATACATATTTCTATCCAAATAGGAACCATTTTAAACAACCTGAAATGTGTCATCTGTGTAAAATTCTGCCCTTCTGCCTGAACTGGAGTTCCTAATTCCAGCGTAGAATTGTTTATTACTAGTAGACCCTTTACTTGTCTGGCCATTCACTTTTTTTTCTTGTTGGTTCCTTTTTACTTTTGAACTACAGAATTCACCTGACTCTTGTAAGAGGCTTCCCAGTCTAATTTAAGTTCCGCATCAAAAGCTTTTTTGTCTATGTAATTGGAAATCCTAGGCATTTATACTCCTAACAGTTTGCACGGTTCCTTCACTACAGCTAAGAACTCTCCTTTTGGCTTATCTTTGTTTTTCTCTGATTTTTTTTTCCTACTCCAAGTTATAAATAAGTGGTTCACAAGTCATTAAATACTTCTACTGTATGGAATAAAACATAAATGAAGACCAGGATTGAAGATGGACAAGAGAAGAGCCCGGTGGTCTCTTTTTTGGTTCTAATCTTCTCGATAGAAAAGAAAGCATTGGAAGTGGTATTTCTTGCATCACTCGTGCCAGTCTTTGTCCCCACATCTTATCACTTTCTGTGGTTGATTCTTCCTTTCAGTTATGTCAACGAGTCTGCCAGCAGATGTGAGCTCTTGAACCCGCCTTTGTAAGGAAGTGAGGTGTTAGGGAAGAACAGAACAGCAAGGTTTACTCAGAGCTGTCCTGTACCTTCCTATGAAGTCCCAGCTCCTCTGTTTCACTAATGATCAGTTCCAACATCTCAGCTTTGTTATCCACAGTGTTATCCAAATTCCATCCCTTCAATATGCTGCCAGTGTCTGATTCCCTAGTGGTCCTCCAGTTACTTCAGTATTCCTGAAATACATGGTCTTTCCATAATCCTCTGCTTCCATTGCTGCATCATCTTTCCAAGCCCTCCCTTTATACTCTTGTCTGCAATTCCAGGGTCCTCACTCTAGCAGTATCACAGTCTTCTCTGTGTTCCTCTGTACCTCTCGGACTCCATTGCTTTACTCATCCTGCAGTTCAGTATGAGTCACTTCCAGTAGGTTGTCATTTTCAGGCCCTCATATCCCAAGCTCCAAAGATGAGCTTGCCTTCAGATCCATCTCTGTTCTGTGTATTATCCCAGTACCAGAAATCTCTTCCAGCGCAACTGCAACCAGTTCAAAGGAAGAATGACTGATGAAGTAAGCTTCATTATGTTTGTATTTCTTTGTGAAATATAGTGTGGTTGCTCACTGTGTCACAGTTAATTTGCAATATTAATGAAATTACTCCTGTAATTTTATTAATCTTTAAGGGAGAATACTACTCCCAAGCTACCAGTTTGATGTGGGATAATGTAATTTTCATTGAATGTGGTTTGGTTTCAAAAGTCAGTGCTCTAGATACTCTAGAGTGCTATCTCCAGACTCCAGTATCCACAAAAGTCAAATGGGATAAATGTCTTTCTGGAGAGCAGAACTGAGGGAAGGAAGTAAAACCAGGAATGTCACATACTGCCGGAGGTTTTATGCAGATGTCTCTTACAGTATCACAGCTCAATATAAGTGTTACTTAAAATTTATATTCCAGCTACATTTAATGAATAACCACATAATGACTTATGTATGCTAATTACTGGATAAACCAGTAGCATGCTTTTGTGTGATGAAAGTTCTCTATACAGCTGTGCCTCTTGAAAAGTTTTTCCAAAAGCAATTTGAAGAGTTATATTTAATTTTGGATGAAGAAACTAAAACATGGCTCTTAGAGTTATTGTTTTCAGGTTCTTCAAAAATGAGAGCTAGACTGATTCGGCATTTCCTGGGGGAATATAACTTCCTGGATTAAATCAAAGTTGTTGTTACTATCTGTGCAATACAGTATCAGCCAGTATTTGCTTCATTCCTACCAGGTAGAATATTTAGCTGTAAGATGCCATCATTGTTCCACAAGACTTTATGGCTAAAAGCTTTTAGCCTCTTCTGACCTAATTGTTTGTGTCCAGACTTACTGTAAAATGAAGAGCAGAAACAAAGCATTTTAAACAACACAATATGTTGTTTTTGTTTTTCTCCCTTGTTTGTTTAGCTTGTTGCTTTAATAATTCAGCTATAGACCTATACAGTTGTCTAGTTTGAGGGCTGCTCTGAATGTAATGCCTCATGTTCTATCATGTTGACCAGTGACATCAGAGGCTGATGGTGGTGATGTGGCAGTAGAGGTTGTACCTCCCCATCTGTATTCCATTGCATTTTGTTGCTGTGTGATAGTTGACAGCAGGGAGACATAGCAGCTGTGAAACAGTGGATCACCTCTGCTGGTGCGGATTTGTATGAGCACAGCATGCAGGCTGTTTGCGAAGGAAAATGCATAGCTCATAATGATGACTGTGTTGACAAATAGCAGTTTGTAGCTGAGAATTTTCTCCATCAGATAGTGTTATTGTGCTCTTTGTATCTGCTGTAGTTTCCATGGAAATAAATAGGAGGCATTACTTTTGGAGCAAGCTACATACAAAAGTATCGCGTAAATTTTATGTCCTAAGCTATGCATATGTTACATCTTCTTGCCTTATGAGAGCCAGACGTTAGATCAGTCTGGATCTGAGGCATTTTTTAGTACTACTCCCATTTAATCTATTGCCTGGGGAAAGAGGCAGACGCAGCTTTAAAACTCTAGGTTCTTTGTGGTTACTCTGGATTTTTTTCTACTGTAAATGTGCAGTAAATTACAGGCTTCTGACATCTCCTGATAGTGTCATAGACAAGACAGAAATGTAATATATAATTCATAGTGTGTTAGTAACATGAAATACTTCAAGGTTATCTTTCAGAGTGGAAAAATATTACGTGAGTGCCTGCAACTAAGTTTAAAAGCCACTGCCCACAATTCTTTTAAGGTTTTATAAACTCTTTGTACTTAAAGTGGGGTCTTTTTTTTTTAACCTAGAAATGCATCCTCGTAACAGAAATAATGATAGAAGATTTGCTTATCATTTCATCTTATTAGAAGCAGACTCCAATGTCAATTAAAGGGCAAAAACAAAAGGATTCCTTGGCAGAGTGGTGTAACCTGGAAAAAGAGGACAAACAAACAAACAAACAAATAAATATATTTTAAACAACAAAAAAACAAAAACAACAACAACAAAAAAAACAACAACAAGAAAAGACTGACAGCAAACTCTCTTTCTGGGGAACATCACAATAGTTTCATAGTGGGTGTGATAGTGTCCAGAGCTTTTCTTGCTCTTCTGTTTTCAATTGTGTATTTAGAAAAAGAATGAATTGGGGAATTTCAGCTTCTGCTGATCCAAACTGAGTGCCTTGCTTGTCACTTTTTATGGTATCTCAGATATTGGAGAGATCTGGACCTGTTCCCAGCTCAATATTTGGAAGCAGTAAACACACCTTAAAATACTTTTCAATAAACCTGTAGACCTGGGTGGGCATTAGTCCGACTGGTGCAACGTTGCTGTTACATTTTTCTCTTCAGGATACAAGTATCAGCTCATTTGCAGCAGTGTAACACTTCAGTCTGTAATCTCTGTTCATAAAGGTGAGATTGTTTTAAAGCATTTTTGGAAATGTGCAGAACCATGACTGTGCAAAGTTACAGCAGGATTTAGGTATGAAACATAACTTGTATTTTTTTCCAAAACTAGAATTCCGGTACTCATTTGTTAAAGATCAACAGCTGTTGTAAATAAAACTCTTCAGAACCATGCTAAAAGCTACTTTGTGAGTCCTGAGTGATGTAACTCTGTTCCCATATTGGAGTGTTTCAAAAAGATCAGTTCTGTGTGGTTTTGGCTCTTGCGCTTTATGCTGCAGTAGAATTCAGAAGTGAAACTCCTTTGCTTAGCTGAATATTTTGGGAAAATCTGAAGGTATAGGCACACTTCATTAATTATGTCATGCCTTTGATTATGGGTGGGAGATTGTGACATCTGTAAAGGAAATTTCAAAGTACTTGCTTTTTAGAATGCACTATTGCAAGCTGTCAAGTTTGGAAAAACATATGTTCTATTTAGACTGGACCAGCATGGCATATTAAGAGTAAAACATTCTAAAAATAAGAGAGAGAAATGGAGTTCTTCAGTCATAGAAGTAAGAGAGAAAGCAAGTGAACATCTCAGTGGGCCTTTTGTCCTCTTTTTCTTTCCCTGAGATTGATCTGTTGTCTGTGAGAGCAAGTAAACTCAATAGATTAGACTTCATAGAATCACTAAGGTTGGAAGAGACCACTAAGATGATGTAGTTCAACCATGAACGCATCACCAGCATGCCCACTAAACCATGTCCCTCAGTACCATATCCACACATTTCTTGAGTGCCTCCAGGGATGGTTACTCCATATCTCCCTTGGCAACCTGTTCCAGTGCTTCACTGCTTTTTTTATGGGAAGAAATGTTTCCTAATATCCTACCTGAACCTCTCCCAGTGCAATTTAAAGCCAGTGCTTCTTGTCCTATTACTTATTACCTGGGGAATGAGACTGACCCCCACTCTTCACTGCAGTCTCCTTTCAGGTAGTTGCAAAGAGTGATAAAGGTCTCCAGGGTTTCTTGCATGTCTGTGTGGAAAGGCCTCTTCAGGAAAAATACTCGGATTCTTCTTTAGTTATTTCTCCCCTGTGACATGGTATTTCACTGCTTTATAGTTTACTCTTGAAACAACCTTTTAAGTCTCTTTGCTTCTTAACTGTTTAGGGGCTTGACAGTGACTGTGGAAGAATTTATAGGAGAGTTACACATGCACTGCCTGTGGGTATATTTAACCTGAGAAGTATGGAAAGATTTCTGATTACCAGAGCAACTAGAGAACATCTTCCTAATCAGTATAAACAAAACCACAGAAAAATTCCTCCAATTTCTGAAAAGTTTCTGAAAGAGATTAAGTTACATGGAATGGAAGTGGTGGTAAATTGAGTTCACTCGTATCCTTATGAAGCATAGTTATTTGCAAGAACTAGCTAACACTGATTTTAAAGCCGTATCTTTGTTTATTAGTGTTTTATTAATATGTTTTATAACTCAGCTTTTATTTTGCGATACAGAGCATTTCAAAGAAAGAATGGAATGAAGATCAAGTGCTCTTAAAGTCAGAGTTGAATGTTGTAGCTGTGAAATGGAAAGTGAGTGGGGCCTTCCTCTTCCTCCCTCATAGGGGACCAGCACCACATTTGTACTCCCAGTCAGCAGCTTTCTTATTCAAATATATGTTCCCTGCTATTTTTCAGTGCTTTATATATTGTACCAATAAGTAGTTTTAATGCAAGGAGAAACACAGTTCTTGCCTTTGCAAATTTAGTATTAATGTAATACTAGCTTTCTTGAAACCTTCATGCCTGTGTATTTCGGTGTTTGAATTCTTGTAAAAACAGTTGTGGCAGTCTTAGAAACTGGAAACAGAATTTCATGTAATTGTTCTTCTGATTATTTTATGATACTACTTAGTACTGTGTACTTTAATTGGTGATATCCTGTTGACTTTTTCTGAAAGACTTGAACAAGAAGGAAAGCAGAGAGCACAACTTGGTTAGTTCCTATAGCACAGTGCTGTCATCTTGTAGGGCAGGGAAGAAGCAGCTCTGTTGTATATTTAATGGCAGATCCAGTGTGTAATAGGTCATCTGTTTTGATTATTACTTTTTTAAAACTAAATATCCCTTTGGAATGGATTTTCAACAGGAAAATTACAGGATTAGTGCCCACTGTATGACTGATAATTGAAGCTGCTGCTTCTAAGCAAAGCATAAATGCAGCTTAAATAGGCTAAAAAGATATAAAGAAATATATCTGTACATTCTTATTTAAAAAAAAAAATATGGAAAGAATTGTGGCAGTTCCACTAAATATGTGGTAAATGCTGGCTGTGTGCCAGTCCACTACTCATACAACTTTTTTGTCCCGTTACGCTTCAAGCAATTCTTTTAATTTTCTTCAGAAGGGTTTCTTTATAAAGGGACAATTTAAAATAAATAAATAAGGAACATTTCTGTCATTGCAGCTCCTCATATTCTATCCACCGCAGAAATATCCAAAATGTATGAGCGTTCCTGGAGTTTCCTGAGAACTTGACCCTTTATATCAGCACTCTTTCCCACTCATGAGTCTGAAGTCTTAATTTTCAAACAAGTTTAGAGGCTAGTCTTCAAGCATTCCTTCTGGACAGTACTTTCAGTTAGTGCACAGTGACTTGAATGTTAGCACAGGAAGTGTGCATACAATAAATGAAAATGATATTTATTTGTAGTCTGGACCTGGCTGAGAGAATCAGTAGAAGGCTTGTGCTGTGTTGTCTGCTGGTTGGCTATGTGTACAAATAGAAACCTGTGGTACATACTATCACATATGCAGACTTGGGCTTTTGAAACTGTTCTTAACTATCTTTAATCGTTTTACTAAATCTTGGTTTTGACTTCCTAATCTTTTTTTTTTTTTGCTTTAACCTTCCTTGTGAGGCACATAATAAGTAAAAATATAATCAAAATAAAGTTGTTTTTTTTTTTTTTCTGATAATTCATTCTATTAACTAACATTATTGTGCTTTTTTTATCTGTTTCATTTCCAGGGGAAATAAGTAGGAGGCATTACTTTCAGAGCAACCTATATATATATAGGTTATGTATATACATATATATAATATATATATGCTATATATTACGTAGAATACGGAACTCTCTCTGGGACTGTTCTCCCTTGTCTTTCCCCTTTTCAAATGTAGAGGTCTTCTGACCTGCAATGAATAGATCTCTCATGTCTTTCTGGTTCTTTGTAGTTTCTCAAATGTACACTGTTAATGCTAATGAAGAATTTTGGCATCTAAAATTTTAATAATCAGGAATTACTGATCTAAGAGACTACTTTTGACCTTTTTAAAGTGGTATATAAAGAAAGAGATAAATAAAGAGGAAAATACTGTTTCAAAATAGAAGCATTAATTTAAACACCGAAAAGTTTAGATAGCTGCCTATCCCTAATTTTGAGTTCTCTGACACCCAGCTTGTTGTCATTATTTTGTGCAGCATTTGTCTATGCAGAGAATCATAGTGCTTCCATGCTACTGTGAGCTCACAGTTTGAATTTGTTTGAATTTGAATGCCTATCCGGAAGAGTACCTTGTTATCCCCAATACTTGCGTCCCATTTTTCCTTGGCATTGCAAACTGAATAATGGGTAATCGAGACAGTTAAAATGAAAAATATAAGAAGTAGCTCTAGCTTTCCCTGACTGAATTGTAAGATGTACCTGGATGTTCCACATGTTTCTACGGCTGTGGTACTGCTTAAGAAGTCACTAAGAACTGACAGCACAAGCAGAATAAAGCGACTGGAGGTTATTAGTCTTACTTCATAGGCAGTGTGTGATCTAACAGGCTTTGTGGATAGTTGAATGAGATCGGTCACCACTGTGTTATAAATTAGAGTAGTTCTGTGAGACATGGCCTGATGACTTTAGAATTCATTTTTGTAATTGTATGTATTCATATGCATGTATGTATAAATTTGCATCTGTTTCAGTATTGATACATTCACATATATGGCTTAGGAACAAGGCAGATTTAGTTTCCTAATATAGGTCATGTTTTGGAAAAGCTAGAAATGTTTTTACACTTAAAAAGAAAATCTTGAACACAGTGAAATAAAATAAGGGACTTTTTTCTACTTCAAAAAGATCTTAATAGCTGCTCTTACTAAATGCTAAACTGCAGGGTATTTGTTAAGCAGTTATATTGCAAAGCACTTGTGCCTACCTGGCAAAGATCTAAAAAGAAATCTGTATGTTTTTATGTTACAGGCTCCCGTCTTCGGCAAGAAGATTTCCCACCTCGCATTATTGAACACCCATCTGATTTAATTGTTTCAAAAGGAGAACCAGCAACCTTAAATTGTAAAGCTGAAGGAAGGCCAGTACCAACCATTGAGTGGTATAAAGGTGGGGAAAGAGTGGAAACTGACAAGGATGACCCTCGTTCTCATCGGATGCTGCTGCCCAGCGGATCTTTATTTTTTTTACGCATAGTTCATGGGCGCAAGAGTAGGCCAGATGAAGGGGTCTATGTCTGCGTGGCAAGGAATTACCTTGGGGAAGCTGTAAGTCACAATGCATCGCTGGAGGTGGCAAGTAAGTACAGTTCTGTTTTTCACTTTTCAGTAACAGCCCCTTGTTGTAATGTTATTTGAAGATGTGAAAAAAATTATATAGATCTGGTCTATTTCTGAGTCACTGACTTAATGAAATATACAGTTCATTCATTGTTTTTTTTTATTTATTATATGCCTATTAGCATGGAGTTAAGAAAACAGTTGTGTCACTGTAAATTTGCATATTTCTGTGTTCTCAAATATATGTTTAATGCTTCCACAGAATTATGATAATTCAATTGTTTTTAAATTTGTATTATTAGTTTCAAGTTAGATTTTTTTTTCTGCTCTAAATATGCTTGAAAAGCATATTATTTGTTAGGAGTTAAGATAGTCAGGATTTTATTTAATAGGATACATTTGGAATTGTTCTTTTACAAATAAATGCTAGGAAAAAAAAGATGTATTTAGAAACACAAAGTCACCTTCTTTTTGCTCTAAAAGAAGTGGCCTACAAATTATCTCTTTACCTTTAAGTAGTAGGCCAAAGGAAGGAACAGTCAAGTGTGTTCGTATCACTTTGTAATGCTTATCTCTTCCTGTATACTCTTTAACCTCTCCTCACTTTAGAGGAAGAGAAGTGTACATGAAAGAGTTTTGAGCAGGCCTTGTGGAGGGCCATGTATAGGTCAAAAAATGTCAGTTTCATGGTACTTAAGTTTGAAAGAAAGCCTTCCAAACCAAAAGTTAGTTATCTCTCTTTAGTTGCTTTTTGAGTTTCCTTTGCTATCTATTGCAATTCTTCTGGTGCTGTGTTGGAAGACAGATCCAAAGTGGGTGAATCTCTCTTTGAAAATACTGACCTCTCTGTTGACTAAATGACTCATGTTAGGAGCTTGATCAGAGCTTTCCTTCAACCTCTGGACAAGTTAAGTTGATGCTGGTCTTGGTTTATGACTTCAGAAATGATATCTCAGAATGGCTAGATTTTCATAGCTCCTACTGAAGGCTGAGTAAACGATTGTGAATTCCATTTATTTGAGCCCTCTACCTATCCTCATCCACATTTAGTGCTTGTATCAAAAGGATCTCAAGTATTGCATGTAGAACACTAAATGTACATGATAAAGATCTATGACCGTGTTGTTTCCTTGTTACCTGTTTTGATGATAAAAGTTAATTGGTGCTTGTATAATTGGAAATATGTTTATCCGGCAAATGTATAACCTATTTAAACACTGTTGATCAGTTAGTCACAAATGCTACATACAGCACCTTGTAGGTGTAAGTATTTTTTTTAATGGGTGTCCATGTTTAAGAGATTCTGATGTTATCTGGATGCTGTTATTTACTTGGTAGCACTGTTTGTACCATCTTAAAAAAGAAAGTGTTCTGATCATGAAGTTCTTGGGTTTGGGATGACTCTTAAGGTATGTTTGAAATGCGTGTACTGTTTCTGCATCTTTCATGAGGTATACTCACGAAAGTAGTAGTACACTATTGCATATATTAACTCAACTGTTCCACAGTTGTTAGATGAGTTTGTAAGTGTTGACTGAGGTTATCTTCATAGGGTTGCAGTTAGAGTCTATTTTACAATGTCTTCATGTAAAATAAAGTTATGACAAGAAGGTTTTTTAAAAGCACACCTATTTTGAGCATAGCAACATCTACAGTTCTGTGCATGCAATCATATATATATCATGTATCATACATGTATATCTCATGTATCATATGTATATATCATGTATCATATGTATCATATATGCACACATCTGCAGTTTTGAAATACTTAGATTATAATTTAATTTGTGTGTTTGCAGATTAAAATTGCATTTCCATTTACAAGGTTCAGGAAGTCATTTGGAGTACTTTTTTATTACTTCTGTTGCTTTTAAGTTTAACCAAAAATCTTGTGTGAAATGTAGGAAAGACAAATTTTGTATGTGCTGTAACTGCTAGCTGTCTCTGGAAGAAGCAACTCCTGTCCACGTCATGTAATGTTTTATGTGGTAGGGAATTTAACACACCACTTGTTTCCATCGTCTCTTGGAATAACAGCTTCAATTACATGATGTTCCTTAACTGTTCCCTGAATGTGCGGATTTAACCTAAGATTAAGGATAATACTGCAATTCTTCATATCCATTATCTCTTCATTCAGCTTATTTAGAAGCAGTTCCCAATGCTCATCTTTGAGATGAGTAATTAATTCTCTCTGTGGACTGTGATATAAGCTGAACGCATTTTGTAAATACACTGTGCATAAATTCTGCAATTAAAAGGAAGGAAGTGTAGAGGTAACTCATTCCAAAAATTCAAAAAATATAAAATATTAAAATCATTTTTATCTTCCTAAGTATATGTGTATTTTAAGAACTTTAAAACCAACCAGCAACAACAAAATTTAGATGTGATAGTTATAATGGAGGAGAGACTGAAATCCCCAGTAAATCGTAGTAGAAAACTGTTTTGTCCTTTTCTATTTGTCACCTTTCCATTGGTGACTCAACTGAATTGTGTATGTCATTTAATTGAAAGCATGCAACTTTTTCTTCCACTGATATGTATCTCAGTCATGATAGTGTAGCCATTAATTAATAATAATGAACAGAACCTAAGTAACATTTATAGTATCAGCAAATTGAACAACAAAAAGGCTTACTCAATTCAATCTCTGCCTCTTTTGGCCCTTGTAAAATCCTTGAAGTTGTGTATCTACTCACAGCACTGTGGATTTGTTTTGTGCTCTCAATAATGTTTGGTGCTTTGTTCTTTTTTATTATCTTTATTATAATTTTTCCAGATTTATTGTGGATGTTTCCTTGAAGCAATCTCTGTACCACAAACCTCTAAACATGCCTTAGGACCACGTTGATCCTCTGACTGATAAAGTGCCATCTTTCTCAAGCCTAGCCAACCGGTGCTTTGAACCCGTATGGACTACATTGTAGTTGATTGCATTACAGGGACTGTAGCTTTCCCTAATCATATAGATAGCCTCTTGATATTTCAAGAATTAAAATGTCTTATACACTTTGTAGACTAGTAAAGCTATTTTAAGTTAAACAGCATGTGAAAAATAGCTTTGTAATTTGGTATTAAATTACATTTTCTGTGTAATTTAGATCTTTTAAGTTCCTCATAAGCAGAAAGAGTCTAGATTTGAGAAAAATGGAACACAGCAAGAGGTTGAATTACAGGTCAAGAGATGGAACTTGTATTTAGTTTGGGGATTTTTCTTTTGTTAGTTAACTGTTTAAAGCTTCATTTGAAATGTTACTCCCACAGAATTTCTGACGTTGTAACTCACTGTGTATGTTCAAACATAACTCGCAGAATCAGTATGGTAGCCCAAAAAGAGTGCATGGTGGGATAATCAGATAACAGCCTGTAGTCATCCGTTACAGATTTACCCTGCTGCAGGTCCATTTGCCTCCCTCTTCCTGACTTCCTGAACTCAGCCTTTTGATCTCTAGAGACTTACTTAAATTAGCTGCATGTTTTGTTTTTGAGGAATGTAACTGGTTTCGGATTACTACCTACTAGTGACACATTCTGTAGTGGTGAAAGGTCCTAAAGAATTTGATAAAGGGCATGTCACTGTCAAAATGAAACTGGGTAATTCTCTCTATAAATGTCAACTTTTACAGGTGGGGGGCACAGAATTGAGCAGTTCTTGTTCTTCAGAGTAAGTGCTTGAGGTGGCTTTGGCTTCCGTGTAAATGATTTGGAAACAAGTGTCATTTTTCACAGATAAGCAAAAGTTGTTCTGAAAAAGTGCAAAGTTATGCATCAGCAAATGGGAAGGTGTCTGCAGCTGCTTCATATGCTCTAATCTTTCAGGATTGTCTGATGGATGGATGCATCTGATCAAGATCAAATTCAGTTATTGACATGTTATAGCTTGTTCCAGTATTTAGATTTTATACTTTTATCCAGGTATTTCTCTTTGAGGAAAATGGTACTGCTGGATTTTACACATATCTTTTATGTAGCATTATGTAGAAACTTAGCCGTTTCAAATGGGGTAGCAGTAGCTGCAGGCTATTTTCATAATTATTTCTCCAGTGTCAAGTTTTTGAGTATCCTTTGAAAAAATCAAGTGCAAATGAAGTTGGTTTTGTTAGCTAGTCCGTGGCTTCTGAGATAAACTTTTTACTTTTGCCCTGAAAGTTCTAGGGAAAGTTTTATGGTAATACTTCCATTCTCCGTTGGTATATGGATTCGTCTCTCATGAGTAGTGCATTTTCAAAAGTATTTGTAAAACAAGTACAGATGTGTGTTACCTCTAACCTCAAAAGCAACATATTTTATGGTAAGCAAGCTGTAGCATACAGAATTCTGTTGACATTTGTTTTCCATTTACTCTGGATAATGCTTGAAATACTTTTCACCATTAGATCCCAGGGGAATCCCAGTTTGCATGTATACTATTCTGTGACAGTTTTAAAAAATCAAACCCTTCCACAGCATGGAGCTGATAAGAAAAGTGGTAAGGATTTAGAACCACTGAGAAGACAAAGTAGTTGAGTCACAAGAAGAAGTCATATTTCTTTGTTTTCTTGTCAAGTATGTTCTGTCTGTATGGTGTTAGGTTATGTTAGTGAAGGTGCTCTCCATCACTGCCATTGTACAACTTTGCTCTTCTAAGCTAAGCTAAATTAACAAACAAGTTTGCAGATTTTGTTGAATAAGCTGTTGTCTCTTGCTGGTAGACAAATGACTAACCTATGTAGGCATTCAAGTTAGAAGATTAATCTCAATTTCTGGAGAATCTCATTAAGCTATTCTTTTTATGGTGTTTCTGCATTCTAATGTTCTGCGAAAAAGATACTTCTTTGGGACAGTGATTCATTAGACTGATACTTCAAAAGGGTTTATGTTTTTCTGAATTGAAAAGTGAACGATTATAAACTGTCAAGCTGACTTTTCAAAGAAGGTTAATGAAATTATCTCATAGTTCTTTAGTATGAAAGGGAAGATGCTTAAAAAGATAGTTCTGTTTCTTTCCTTTGTTTTGAAGCCTCAGATGAAGGAGTATATATAAATAAAAAAATAAGAAATACAGTGAAGCTATGCTGTTGCTTACCTCAATTCATGGCATTAATAAGAACTGCTTGAGGCACAAAAGGTTTCAAAATAGTACTGTTGTTAGTGCTTATCAAAACATTTCTCAGTAGTAGATTTGCACTAGAACTGACTTTTCTGTGACTTGATGTGTATTTCGTTTTCCAATGCTATGCAGCTGTTCGATTAGCTGGATTTTTTTTTTTACTCATTTCCCATTCATTTTAGACAAGACGGGATCTCTCTGAATTAATGTGAGCATTGCTATTTATAAGCAATGCAATAATATCCATATTTAAATCATTTAGTTTTTGGTAGTACCCTGTGCTTTAAATGATCCCTCATGTGCTGTCAATCTTGTTTTAAGAGAATTAAGCAGACAGTGGGTTACTGCTCTGTTTTCAAATGTATGACAGTAAACAAATCATTTTGGAAACATCAGAATTACCATAGTTTGAAATGCTCAGTGTCTGAGAGAAAAATATGCCCTCTTTCAATGAAACAATCAGAACTTTCGTATCCCCTCCATTTTTGTTTGTTCACAACCAGATCTATAAAAATGACCATATTGGATGATGCTAATACATTTTTTACCTCATTTACTGTATTTTCACATATCTAGTAACAATTTCATTCTTACAAGCTGTGCTAAAATGATTTTAATGAATTGAATCACTTGTATGCTGTTTTATAGTTTGTCCAAGTTAAAAATATAAGAAGGAGGTAAAATTATTGTAGAGTGTCCAAGGGAGGACACTTCACACTTTGTCTGTACTATCATCTAGGAAATGTAATGGCTAATAATACAAAGAATAATAATCTCTGTTTCATTTAGTTACCTCAGTGGGCTACTGGCAATAAAAAGTTCAGTTTAAAGCAGAAGCTAGAAACTAGACAGCTATTAGTTGAGAAGTGCATTTAAAAATTACCTTAGAACAGAAAATGCCCACTAACTGTAAAAAACTGAGACAACAATCCCAATTCATTTGATAAGCTATACCACAGATCTCCCTCTGAACCCTCCTTCAGGGTCTGTCTTTCACAGTCATGGAGCATGTGGGTTTGAGACCTATCAAGACTTAGAGGAGCTTGCAGCAGAGTCTGAAACAGACTGTAGTGCTAAGATGTCAAATTCATTCCTTATATAATAAGGATGCCTCCTGTATGTGATGCTTCTAATTGAAATTAATTGTATTACACATGGCTTCCAAACAGCTACAAGGCTGTTTGCTTTTTTTTTTTCCAATCCTTACAACACCTACACTCCTGAGCTAAATTTTGAGATCAGTGTACGTTATATCAGTAATTTCGACTGCATGAATATAGAACTTTCGCCAAGTACTTCATGTGGATGAGATTTTATTATTTTGAATCATCATCCTCCAGAGCAGGAACGTATCAGCAGTGTTTAAAACTGTGAAGAAATAGTTTTTTACTGTCAGCACCATCAGACCTTTCTTACAAATCCTGCTGTTGACAGAGATGGATTTTCATTGTTGTGTCCACAGACTGTTTTGATGAGAAGTGTCTGACATGGATCCTGTATGTAAATTGATTTCAGCTGATTGCTTTGAATTTGAATGAAATTTAATTTGAAAACTGCCCTGTTCTACTCCCTGCGGTAGGAGAGGCTTCTCTACGTCATCTGTTAAGCAGTGCATAGTCAGCATATGGCAGTTCCTCTTCTATTTAAACTGTTTTCTCCTGAGAAGGAGAAATTCCCTTCAGACCAGACCGACATCTGCTTACTCGCTCTTGCTTGCAAAGCCACTGAAAAGATATCTTTCCCATGATTAAAAGAAATACGTCTGGAGGCGCTTACTTTTTGTTTGATTAATCAAAGATTAAACACATGTGGACTTTCTAAACCAAGCTTCTTTGTGCTTCAGTGCTATCAAAATTGACTGTAGAAGAGCTATATACTAGATGTGTCTTGACTGAAATTTAATATCATACTGATTTGTGCTACAATTCAATTCTAAAAGTTCGTAACAAAGTGAATAAAATGCTATAAAAAGAACTTTTATGATATTGCAACTTAAAACTATAAAATGGTTTCAGTTAATACTTCCTTGCTCTTCAAAGAATTAAGTCTTAGAGATATACAAATGTACTATTTTTATACAGTTACCATTTTGATTTCTATACCTATTTACAGATATAAGGATGTTCTTGGTTGTTTCTGTTTCTCAGTCGCTATTAGTGAAGGGCCTACTATTGTAAAATGTTAGAAGTCTGATATTCAGCTTAATATTTTAACCTTACTAAACACTTCTATAAAGGGAGAAACTTTTTATAGGCTTTTTAGCCTGCAAGTTTTTCTCTGATGGAAAAACATGATTTTTTTTTCCCCACATGTATGTAGAATATGTGAACTAAAGATGCCACAGCAGTAAGATGGAAATAATTAAGCAGATTCCTTGAATAACATGCTGCTCTTGAAGTTTTCACCAGATATTAGTGTGTCATAGTAGTGAGTCTGTCTCATAGACATCCTTATCTGAAGATAATTTGCTTGGCTCCAGTTTTTTATTAGTGGAATTAGTTCTTTGCTGTAGTTTGTAGGGAAGTTTTGAAACAGGAAAGGCTCCACTGTTAACATGGTTTTTCTAAGATACTTTATAAAACTGTCTAGTCTTTTAGACAGCTCTTTCTATTATGTTTGTAATTTAGGAGCCAATTTTTCTTCAATATATTTGAAAACTTATCTGTTTAACACTTTTGAAATAAATTGAAATACAGTGGAAAGGACCAACCTTTGATAAATAGTATGATATTTTTGGCAAGAATACTTCATGTAATGGAAAAGTTTCCTAAGGAAGTAAGATGTAATATAAAAATGTTAACAATAATTAATGAAACAGATAATTAAATACTTGAAACTGCTATTGTGGAATTTGCAAGTAAAATACAATACAATAAAATTTAAAAAAAGTGTGTTTATTCATTAATAATGGGCTGAACAAATTTATTGATATTAATAAAAGGTGAATGGTAGACATTGCAAACTGGTTATTTCTAAAATGCTGAAAACTGTGATATTTTTAAATCTGAAAGAGTTAGAATATTTTCTAAGATTGAGGAAGGTAATCATTTGTCTAATTTTAATAATATCCTTGTTGAGAAAAAAGAATCAATGCATGTGCTTTGAGGTGTTTTGTTTTTCAGAGTATCCTGAAGTCCATACATGCGTTTTACATATATTTATTTCAAATAAAGCAATTTAAATTTGCTTATACTTTGGTCGAAAGGGGGTTTTACTATTTCTGTTATATAGACAGAAAAAGTGAATTGAGGAGAACATGAACTGTTGATCTCAGAGAGTCACAAAGACATCTGTCAACTGTAGAGAGATCTGGGAACTCACTGTTATATTTGTTGCACACAAGAACGCTCTTCATCAGTGGGCTTTAAGGACTATTTGAGATGTTTCATAGCTATTTTTAGTACTAATTGCAAATAACTTCCAAAGTCCTTTTGAAACGTTCCACAATTATCCCCTTTGGATGATGCTTGGGGTATAAATTTAGTTCTCTAGCCTGTAATTTTCAGTTTTCCTTCCATGGATTTATTTCTGTAGATCCTGAATTGCTGATTCCTTATGGTTATAGGCCACCCTTTTTTTTTTTTTCCTCCCAGCTGCTCATGGATCAGATGAATATATCAAGATGATTGTTTTAACCCTCTATTATCCAGAGAGGGGAAGCTGTAAAAGGGAGATGTGAATAGTACATAGCTGCTATAGAATGCAATAGATAACCTGATACAGATACGCTTGCTTTTCTAGCTTAGGTTTAATGTGTTCCTGCTGGATTGGAATGACTCCTGCAGAAGCAGATAGGTGTAGTTTTTAATTTTGTGTGTGTAGAGGGAAAGCTTGTGAGGGCCAAATATCATCCTTTAGCTTCACTAGGCAGTGCATGGGAGTTAGGGTGCTTTGTGCCCAGACCAGGAGCATCCAGTGTAGCTCTCTGCTATGGGATTATGGCCTTCATTAGGAGATATGGTAGGCCCCAAACGGGAATGATGTTGGCTTCACTCTGTTTTGGAGTACTGGCTCACTGTTGGTTTGCCATAATTATCTGGAATTTTGAGCAAAGCTCTCTCTTAAAAGGCTACTATAAAAGGTGTGTTGGATCTGGAGCCTACTATAATTGTGGGAGTCACTGCAGAAGGAAGTTATTCTTCCTGTGGGTTAGCCCTGGAGCAGACCCTGTGAGTGACCCAGCGTGCTTCCAGCTTGGCTCTGCTTGGTTTTGTTTTAGCTGCTCTCTGGTTTGGGAATTGGGCAAGGTAGGACTCACTCCTTTTTCTTTCTTTCCTGCTCTCCTGTGAGCTAAGCAAATTGTTTAGCATAGTATGGGTTGAACAGTCTTGCTCCAGGCCATTGTGAAAGCCAAGTACATTGTCTTGTGGGACTGGATTCAGCCTTCAGGCTGTCAATTAGTTTTCCCTCTTCTATAGGGAGAATCACAACTCATGCATATTTCTGCTGTATGTTATGGAATAGATGCAGAGCTTCAAAGTTAAGAGGATTGAAAATGGGAGCAGTAATTAGCAGCCACAGTCCCTGCGCATACTTTCTTGGTACGCTGTCATCATTTTGTTACTGCAAAGAAGAAAGTAAGTTTAATCTCTTCCTGATTTCAGTTGTGGAAAAAAACCACCTTGATTTAAACCGGTATTCATAAGAAATTGAATGAACATGAGGAGGGCCTGTCTGCAAAGCAGCGGTATAAAGTAGTACTGGAAAAACTGATTTACTTTTCTTTGAATTATCTGACTACAGCTTATAGAAAGAATCAAGCAGTGAGCATTTTCTTTTTATCACACAGAGAAAATGCAAATATATTAAATAATACATACAGAGAGTTGCTGAAGTAGAAGTATAAAGCTCAGAGTGGATTTGCCCAATAATTACTAGTTACAGCTTGCAAGACTTGCAGGGAAGACTGAACTCAACATGTAACAGTGGTAAGAGAAAGCCCAATTTCCATATTTTAACCAAATGTCCTGGTAAGAATATTTTATGCATTAAACTGCTGGTTCAGATGTCTGAAAACAAAAGGCATATGTTCACAAGTTTAGCATTACGGGACCATATTCTGAAGTGGAGTGATGGTTAAAAGGATCTGGAGTCATGTCAGACAGTCAAACAAGATTTTTGCAAGTTATACTGGAAATCAGGAGTAAGAATGTGAGGTAAAGGCGAGCCATCAGTGTGACTGTTACTGGAATACTTAGTCTATGTGCATGCAAAAGTCATTGAAACTTTGAAGGGGAAGTTGTTAATTCCAAATTTTAAAAGCTTGGTGTGCTTGAGACTTCTGCTCAACCATGTACAATTTTATCTTAGCAAATGTATAGGGGCAACTTGATCAAAGATTAGTTATTTGTACTATGAAGGTATTACATGAAAGTAAATAGATATTCTGTCTCTCAGGAGCTGTATGTAGTCATTATTACCCTGACCATAGTTATAACATTGAAGGAAGTCCAAGCAGTTTAGTACCTGCGTAAAACATACTGCTGATCCTCCTTCACATTAACTTTCATATTATTCTGTCAATGTAAATTTGTTATATTTTGTTCGTTACTTTTATATGTCTTTGGGTATAAGTTCAGTGTTGTACTGTAGATAGGACTCGAATCACTGGGATATAAATTAAAAGTAATGATTGGTTTGTTCATGATCTTAATCATGTGAGTTTTTGTCATTCCCTTTAAATGATCTGGAGAAATAAAAATTACTTCCCTAGAAGAGTATTACTTTTGGTTAAGATGATTTGCTGAGACATATGGCTTAGTGGGTCTAATGCCTAGTGATTTTTTGTTGTTGTTGTTTTTGTTTTTGTCTGATTGCTCTCGGTACAGATGTATTGGAGACCTATGTGGTTGATGAGTAGAAAACGTTATCTGAAATATGTATGCATATTAACAATAAATAAGCACAACTCCTCTCCAGATCAACTTACTCCTTCGCTTTAGCAGTGTGTCAATCTTTGGAATGCATTGCACTGTTTTTTTTTAATTGCAAGTGGAAATAAGTTAAGTGAATGTTATATTAAGACAGTGTTTATATACATGTGATTTAATGAGTAACACACATTAGAGAACGTACCCCAATTTTTTTTATGCTCTTCTTTGAAGTGGAATGTTTATTTGTTTCTTGTTCAAAAAAATTGTTTAATGAAGAACACATCTGTGTATCACTTGAATATCATATATTTATGTCAAAAAAAAAAAAATTGTGACAAATTTATTTGGACATCTTGTTTAAAGTATATTAATGTGGTTTATGGAGAAACACTGCCCTAAAAAGTGCACAATATTTAAAATAAATTCTTTTGTAAGAAGTTGTGGCAGGCTTTTCCATTGTATTTTTTTAATGTGCTGATTGTTAGTTTTCACTTTCTTAAGGAAGTCCAAGATGTACTCAGAAAGGTGATACTTAAAACAAGAATCTAAAAGGACAAATGCTGAAGAAGATCTGATTAGAAGGAAAGAAATACTCTTTAGGTCTATTTGAAAGAGGATTTTATCAGAAGTACCTTAGAAAAGGCTGTCTCAAAGCTGTCACCCCTTTTGTGGCTAGCTGTAGAGTTAACGTGGTTGGGTATTGTGTTCTTCATGATGGGGAAAAGAAAGCGTTAAGGTGATGGAAAGATTGTTTCTATGATGAAACAATAACTACAAGGTTAAAGTAATAACTTCGGTAAAGTAATAACCTTCTTTCTAAACCTTGCTAAACAAAGGTGATCGAAATACACAAATGTCTTTTGAGCATGTTCTGTTCTTTAGAAAACAATATACCTGCTANCAAGGTTAAAGTAATAACTTCGGTAAAGTAATAACCTTCTTTCTAAACCTTGCTAAACAAAGGTGATCGAAATACACAAATGTCTTTTGAGCATGTTCTGTTCTTTAGAAAACAATATATTACCTGCTGTAGTTTCAAAATAACTTCTAGTAAATGATTCCTAGTTAGAGCATCATTGCTTCTGTTGCATTTTTTCTAATCTAAGAGTTTCTAATTCAAACTAACAGTAATTGTGAGAGTGTCATGTGGAGCCCATAAGGGGATTTTTCTTCAAGTGAAGATCAAATAGATTTTGCTTATGGGACTTTTTTTGTTTTCAATTTCTTTCTTTCTTCCTATTTTTTGGTATCTTGTGACTAGAATGTTTCTTTGAGGCTTTTGTTCTCTTACAGGATTTGTGTATTAGTTTGGAAATAGTTCATTTTTTATTGATAAATGAAACATTTCATAGTATCTCTGTCTATTTATGTACCAGTCACAGTGTCTGTGTATGTTCTGAAGAAAGCTCTTCAGCAGTGGAGCTGAGGCTGGCTTGTTTAGTTCTGCACAGTGTGTAATGCACAGGAGATAATGTAGCATGAAGAGCTTTTTGGCTATCATTTAACCATTTAAGTTTCTGAAAATGGCAAGAAGGCAGGGAATTTTGCTGTTTTGCATATCTGATTTCCATCAAGACTAAGTACAAAAGGGCTGTACTTGTGTACAGAATTGATTTGTGTGCAGTCTTTTTGTGATCTAGACGTGTTCTTGAGTTAGTGAGGGAAGATGAGTTCTTTTTAATGGGGAAATCCAGTAGTTTTTCAGTTATTTGCTTATTTTCTGGTTTTCAGGAACAGAAATAAATGTTTTTTGGTTTCTATTGTTTTTTAGTTTCTCAGTTAAGAGTGAGAAACACAAATGTTATAAATTTTTGTTTGTTTTACTGATGAGGAAAATGTTTTCCTTTTTATCCCTGGCATCCTAACCTTTAGCCTTGAGCATGCTTCCAGTAAAAGAGATGTTAAATACATATTATTTTTCATTTGTCCTCAGAAAGCCTAGGAATGTTAAGAAATGTCTGCCTTTTAAGTTGCTTTCATTTACTATTTTTCTTCCTTCACTGATGTTTCTTCCTTAAACTAGGGTTTATCTTGACATAAAGTGATCTGTATGGAAGGTAGTGTATATAAATAGACGGCTATGAAATCTGCAGACTAGGTCTTAATATAATCCTGAATATTTCTGAAAGAAATCAATCTAAACTAAGAATGAATGCTATGTTTACTCCAAAAATTAACCAAAAATACTGTTCCAAGTTTGTTCATACAATATATTAACAGGATCATAGTGATTTCTGATGTAGTATTTTATCAGAACTGTGCGTTGTTGGTTACTTTTGGTAGGCTCTAGCTGTAATTATTTTGTGGTGTTTTGACAGATATTTCATTAAGGGCAGATTTACCTATTGCAAATGCACTGCTAGGCTTTTTATTCTATACTGTAGTTGATATTCAGCCTGTATGACAGATGGGACTGCAAAGATGGGACTGAACTTAAAAGAACAGACTTGTAAAAGAATTGTGCCAGAGTGCAGGGGCCAGATCTCACCACATAACAGATTTGGATTAATTTGCTTTGTGACCTTGAACTAGTGTACCTTTTCTTGGCTAGTCTCTTTAGAATATTTATCTAAAGAACTTTGTAATCATGTAGAAATATTTTTGTATAGAAGTTCCATACAACAAAGGCAGGGCTTTATTAAGTACATAGAGGGAAAAATGCCAGTGATGCATTTATTTACAAGAATTTGAGGCAGGTTATATTTGTAGGGCAGCTTTTCTCAGATTTGCAGATAGACATAATACTGCTTATTTTACAATTTAAGCAAAACTTAAAATATTTTTAGGGAATTTTGAGGTTTGGTGTCTTCAAAATTTGTTGGTAACAGACAAATTCACAATTAGTGAATACTAAGTCCTTATGTGATTCATATGTATTGCCATGCTTTCTAAGTTTCCTACACTGAAATTTGTAACAACTTAGAAAGGCAGGAAAACATTTTTGTTTCCAGAGTGAAATGGTGTAAGTTTTGTAAGTTTTGAGCTGGCTGAAACCCTAATAGCTGGAAGAGTTCAGAAAAGACTTTGAATTTCTTGTTGAAGGTACAATTAAGATCTTTTGAGTGCCTTCCCTACTTAATGTTACCTGTTAGATCAAAAGTGGTTGATCCCGTAACTAAGAAGTTATAATGCAAAATAGTGACTAAAGTAGGAAATTAGATAAATTTGGAAATATTTGGATGGGGAGATTGTACAAAAAAAAAAAAGGTAATTTAGTCTTTGTCTGAAAAAGTACAGTAAGTCTGGTCAAATAAAAACCACAGCAGTCAGTAAAAAATGGAGGAATACATTGTTTTCCCGCAGATAACTTTTGTCCAAGCCTCTTTCTGACCTATTTAAAGAAAAAAAAATGCTGAAGTGTTATTTGATTACATAAGTTATGTAGATGGATAAATAAATATGTATTTGAATTCTTATTGTCTTCTCCTTACCTGGATGCTTGAAGTGTGTATAAGGTAAAGGTAAATGAGGTATCTTGGTTTGTCAAATATAATCATTGTTAAGGTTGTTCTTACTTCCTTGCCATAAAAAGATTGAGTCATAAAAATAAAAATACAATATTCATTGTAAGAGAATCTAAAAAGAAAAGTTGGGGTCCTTAAATTGAAAGATAACATAGAGTTATACATCAATGCCTTGAACATGCTCAGCTATGGGCTTTTGAGGATGAGCAAGAATTTCAAGGAGGACAAAGTGTTGTTGCAGTTTTAAAGTAATATTTCTCTTTTCTCTTTATTTCCCAGTTCATTTTAGATGGCAATGAACTTTCAGAGAACAAAAAATACAGGAAGACCTATATTTTACAGTATTTTTGAGATTCAGGATATTCTTAGGGAGAATAATTGTTTCCCTAGTGGAAAGTGGTCTTCCCTGCTTATTACTTTTCAGACTTTCAGACTTCAAAGATATTTATCAGAAGTATTTCAGTTCTTCTATATAAAGCTGGCCATATGCTAGGCCCTTTAAAAATAATAATAAAAAAAAAGCAAAATGAAACATAACTTGTATTTTAAGAGGAACTGGTATTTTAAATTAGTTTCTTTTACGCTTAATGTAAGTGAATGGACCCACTGAAGCTTTGGTGGAGGTTTGTTGTAGAACTTGTTAGAGATGTTGATTTGTTACAGTCTCTTTAGGTGGCCTTGCACATTTACTGCCTTTGTAAATGTAGCTGAATGTTCTGTCATCTAGTGTGCATGAAGGTCTTTTGCTGCAAGTTTTATTTAATAGGCATAGCACTTCAATTAATAAAGTTTTAATAGAAAATAAGCCTAGAAATGCTTTTAGTAGTTGGAGTATTTAAAGATATAAATGTAGTAGACTGATTTTTATAAAAAAAAAAGAATGGAAAAGAATGAAGTGAACCTATGGTGAACATCTAGTCCAACCCCCTCCTGCTCAAAGCCTGTCAAGCTTTTAATCATATAGAAAGAGTTCAAAGTAATGTCAATGCCAAGCTAACTATATCTGAGTTTAGAGGGGAAAGTAATAGATTTCAGTTTGTCATAAATGTGATGCAGTAAAGCATCTCTTTTAGCTGTTGGCCATAGGTTACTGCAGTGCTTTCCTACCTTGAAGGGAATAAAAAGGATGCACTGAGGAAAATCAATATTTATCTAATATAGGTCTTCGAAAAATTGTATTCTCTCAAGAGATAGTGGTGCTTTTGTTTTGTTTTGTTTTTGTTGTTCTTGTTTTTGTTTGTTTGTTTGTTTAATGTATTTATGTAAAAAGAAGTACAGGACTCCAATAAATGCAGTGTGAGTTCATTTTACCTTTTCTGTTAAATACAAATATTTATACTCAATCTAAACCAAGGCCTTATAGTGAATATTTCAAATCAATAAAATAGAGGAAGGTACAATTCACTTAAAAATGTGTTTTTCTTCCCTATGTCATTCTGGGCAACAGGAAAAAAAGGTTTAAAAGCAACTTACAGTAGTAGATCTTGTGGGTAGTTTACTTCTAATGTATTAATGTTTTGCAGTTTAGCTGTTGTTTTTTTTCTGATGTTGTTGTTCTAGAGTACACTTTTTCCTAGACTTTCTTTTCATACTGATCATAGAATCCAGTCCACTGTTCACAGAATCAAAAGAACTTACAATCTAGGCAAAGAGTAAGCCTATGGAGAGAAGGTAGGAAGAGATGAGTTGGCACAGAGGATTATACAGTTGCATTGTTCTGTCGAAGTTCTGCTGTGAGCTCTGTCCTCAGCAGGGTTAACGAGTGCTGGCAGTGGAGTCTCTCTGTACTGGTCTCCATTCAGCAGTTAACTTTGGCATCATCCTTCACGTGCTTCCCACTAGTGCAGAATTTGGTGTTTAACACTCGAGCTATGTCTGTACACAGTCAGAGACATGTTCCAAGCCTGTTCACTGCTTGAATTGAAAGACTGATTTTTCAGTTTAGATGCAGACTAAATCACCCTACTGTTGCAGATCTTTTGGTGCTATGTCGTTAACACGTGGACAGGTAAGCAGTTGTTTGCATAGTTTCACAGGGGAAACGGGCCAAAGGGCTGTAGAGCTTAACAGCTGTGCTCAAAATGTCTGGCAGGCATTGTTGTGAATGAGAAGACAACAGATATTACTATGAGTTTCTCATCTAAAATGAATGACCTGAATGTAGAATCATAGAGTTCTTAAGGGCTAGAAGAGACTTTTAAAGGTCATCTAGTCCAACTCCCCTGTAATGAACAGGGACATGCACAGCTAGATAAGGTTGCCCAGGACTTGATCCAGCCTCACCCTGAAAGTCTCCAAGGATGGGGCATCAACATCTCTAGGCAGCCTGTTCTGGTGCCTCACTGCCCTCTCTGTAAAAGACTTCCCTTCTATCTAAGCTAAATCTACCCTCTTGGAGCTTGAAGCCATTTCCCTGTTACCACAGATCCTTCTAAAGAGTCTGTCCCCTTCCTTCCTGTAGCTCCCCTTAAGTGTGATTTGAAAGGGCTCATAAATAGTTCTGTGTGAGGCAGTGAGCAGACTGCCAGGTTGAGCTTAGTTAAGACTGCAGAGAAAACCTATCAGTCAGTAACAGTGGAGTTGTTCTAGCCTGGTTGCCACGGTTCAGTTGCAGCACGGTATGAACTCAAAAATAGGGTAATCCCAAGAATAGTTGCATAATATAATAGGTAATAAAAATCTGAGAGATTATATACAGTAAAAAAAAAAAAGAAAAAAAGAACAGTGATAAAAATAACTCTTCAGGTGCTTACTCTTTAGAAATCTTTTTTATGTTTGGAAACACAGAAGAGAAGCAAGCACAGGCTATTTTGGAATTTAATTCTTGTGCTATGGAATTTACTTCTCCAGATCCCAGCTGCTGAACTACTAGACTTAATTGTAGGCAGATGATTGATCTCTTTAGTGTGTTGCTCAGAAAGTAGGGATTGGGAGATAACCTCATCCCTTTCCTCTGTACATGTGGCCCCACAGAAGTTGGGAGCTGACTGAGTGGGAAGCTAACTGTTTCTCTGTCAAATTAGGTCAGATGCGCTCTTCTGGCTGCAGTTAATCCAAGTTAAGAGGTTTCAGCCCCAGCTGTTTCATTTCTGTCCTCCCCTACAGTTATTGCAGCCACACTCAGACATGCAATGTAACTGCATGTGTAGCTGCTGTCTAACCCAGTTCTGTCAAAGATGATCTGTTTCTAGAAGACCTCAAATAAACTAAGCTATTTAAACTATATGGAATTAGTTTGACAAAACTGAGTTGAGGAAAGGCTATACTTGGCCTATATTTAAGCTAACATTTTTAAAACAAATCTCTACAGAACTGAAAGTCTTTGGTAAAGGAGCGTGAATAAGCAGCTGTAGATGGTAATCTCATCTCCCCAGCAGGATAGCGTGTGTGTCTGGGTCATAGTGCTGTCAGTCTGTAACTGCGTGTTTGGTAAATGGAGGAAAAATCAACAGTGTTATTCAAGATTGTATCATCATTTTGTGACTTCCATGTTCTTACACAATATTTGTTTTTATTGTAATTGACTTTGACACAAAGATCAATTGATCTTTTACAATCCCACCTGTTGATATTCCTTATTTTCACGTGATAACATTAGCCTAAGTATTGACTTCTGGGGGGAACCTCTTTCTCACGTGGATCAAACACCTGTGCTCAGCTTCTGGAACCAAATACCTAATCAAATCTGAGCAAGAAAATTCTGTCTGCGTGGAAGATCCTTTCTTTCCAAGTGCTTAAACTCAAAGTAATGATGTCAGAGTTTATTTGAAATGATTTTAAGAAACCTTCTGCATTCAATGTAGTAGCTCACCCAAGGAATTTTTGCTTACTGTATATACAGTTCAGTGCAATGTAATCTCATACTGCTGCAGGGTTTTCAGCAAAGACTATTAGCCTTTTCTGTAGGAAAGGGGCTGTTACTATATATGAAACTTACAACTGTAGGTAACTTCTTAAACTTAATTTTTCTTCTCTTAAAATAAACTTGTATGTGTAAAAGAGCTTCAAGTATTCCATAATCTGCTTAAAAAATAAAGCAACAACAATAATACAAAACAAAACAAAAGCAACAAGGAAAAAAAGACACTGCATAAATGTCTTGTTTATCTGTATTTTTTGCCCATTAAAGATAATCCCTTAAGGACTGCAAAGAGATTTGTGTATTATAACTGCTGTTTAGTGAGCTGCTGTGATTCAACTTAGCTGGAATTAGAAAAGTAGACATTTTGAAGTTGAAACGGGGTTGTATCTTGGACAGCTAAGTATCAGCTCTGAAACAGGTGGCTTGGGGCACAGACACTGCAAGAACAGGAGTGACATGCCACAGGGAAGTGCAGCAGTTAAGTGACATGAACCAAAGATACTTAGAATTATTCGCTTTAATAATTTGCTTTTTTTAATTTTATGCAGGAGGTTTAATTAAAAGGAGCTAGGAAATGTTAGGTACAACAATTAAAGTAATTATTTAGTTTAGAGGCTAAAAAGTAAATCTGTTTCCCAGAGAAACATACCAGCACTTCAGTGTGATGTTGTGCACCAATTTGGTGAGGTACACTCATAAATGGGAACGTTCCTGCTGTAAACATTTATGGCTACCTTTTATTATATAAGGAACATTGCAATAATATCTAACAGAATTGATGCAACTTGTTACTGCAAATGCCAGTCAAGATCGAGAGTGTATTTTTTTTCAAATGAAGCTTGTTAAATGATTAAGAAAAATTCAGATTAAGAAAATCTGAATTTGTGTATTACCGTTCTATTACTGGTTGGTGATTCCAGCAGATGTCAAGAACCAATCTTGGCCTGAACTGCTCTTCTGTATCTGTTATTTCCTCTGATAGATAATGTGCCTATGATTTCCCCTAAAATTAATGGTTTTAAGTTTGCAAGTATGTGCAATTCATGTTAACTTTGTAGCTAGTTTATGCAGTGTCTCTACCTCTGTTCAATTATTGGGAAGGTATAAAGAATGGTGGATTTTTTTTCTTGTTATTGATAATAGTAACTAAATATCAATTTGTTGGTCATGCTATTCCCGTTTGAAATCCCAAATTTTGAGAAAATTGCTGAAAACTTACTTTTTTCTCCACACTTGGAATAGAGGCACAACAGTACAGAAATATAGGGGCATTTTGTTTAATATGTATACCCCCAAAGCTGAAGTTGGCCTGGATCCAGTTGTATGATGGGAGACTGAGAAGCTGACTTAGCTGCTGGTTGGACTTAGAGAGTAATAGCTGTGGGACTGACGTATTTGATCCTTTTCATATGTGGCTGAATCCGCTCAAAGGAAGCTGGTGGTAATTAAGTTATATAGTCCTTCCTATACATGAAGATGCAATATGGTTGAATAAAGCATCTGAAGTTCAGATATAGAGAGTGTATTTTTTTAGTGGAGTTGCAATTTATAAAAAAGAAATAAGGGATGTATATTTCTCTTAAAAATTCAGAGAACCGTATCTTTGAAGCCTTGGAAGCTTGAAAGGGATTATAGTTACTACATGTGCAAAAAGAAGAAGAGCCATGACTAGCTGCAGCTGAGATTAATATGAATATTATCAGCTTCAATGAAGCAGAAGCTAATTAAATTACTAGATAATTTTAAGCTGAATTTTCAACAAATTCTGTATCTCTTGCATGTTCGGGTCTACTATGGCATGCTTAAAAAAATTAAAATTTCCCTCGATTGAACTTTATGATGGCTTTCTTTTTTTTTTTTTTTTTCCCTCATCTGTTTTTGATTCGGACATTTCTAATCCCTCAGATGTCACAGTTGGAAAAACATTGTTTTTCAGGTTTGCTTTTGTCATTGTGCTGATCCAGCAGTTTATTATCACATAAGGGCAGAGACAAAGTGCCTGATTAAACATGTGGTGACGCTTTATTGTTTGAAAAATAGAGAATTTTGAAATCCTGAGGAGGCTACATGGTATATTAGTGAGTTGCAATCATCATAGCATAAGCTTAGACACTGTGTTAGATTTCTGCTCAGCTATCACAGATTTTGCACCTGAGCTTGATAGGATGACTTACATTGAATGAGTTACCAGAGCTTTCACAATCCCTCCTTTCAGTCTGAATCCTTCAAGGCTCTGGTACTTCAGTGGTTTCTGAAACTAAAAGGAGCATATGTGAATACTTGATTCTGGGTCAAAACCACAGTTCATTGTCTCAGAGCCCTGCAAGAGCAAGCAATTCTGACCATAATGCAACAGCTTCACAGAAAATAATTATTCCAGCATTTTTTTAAAACCATTTGTTCAAACAAACATCAGAACAGCTGCTAGGCCAAATGATTTACAGGGTTTGAGAAAGGCTAGGCAGCACCCCAAGTCCCAGAAGTTTCAGAAGCATTTAAAATTTGGGATCCTTCATCTCACTTCTCATGTATGTTTCTCTGTCTTTAGTTCAGACATCCTTGCTATTTCTTGCAAATAATGCAGTTTTCAGCTACTAACATCTGGCAGACAGACAGTGGTCAACTGTATTCCATACGAGAGGTTTTCAAGTGCATTTTGTTTTTCAATATTTCTTTGGGGCTTTCAACACATAGAATGGTAGGAAAAAAAGAACCACATTTTAATAAAGCTTGCAGTGTGTCTGGGCTGGGAGGATTCAGTTCAAGCCTGCTTTTGGGGCTAAGTGAAGGTGTGTCAAACTGTAGGTGATTCTCTTGCTTATTTCTACAACTCACATTGTGTTATAAAACAAGTTATTCAGATCTGCATTTCAGACACATAAAGACTCGGTTAACTTGTAAAATCACTGTTTTTTGAATCCCAGTTCCTTGCCCCTTTAGGGAAGGGAAAAGTGTTGATCATGTATTTGTATTCTAAGTGGCATGTTCCACTGATGTTAGAAAACTTGCTGTGACAGATGTGTTGGTTTTTTGTTGTTGTGCTTCTTGCTGAATAAGGTGGAAGAAGATTGTTTTTCTGGTTGTTTTTAAAGCTGCAACAGCATTTATCATCTTGTAATGCCAGTCGTTTGATGTATTGCTAAAATGTTGAGCGGTGCTTCTCATAGTACATAAAGCTTGTCAGTACTCATTTGCTGGACTGTGACGTAAAACAATTCTTCCCTAGAACCAGCTGCTTTTCCTCTGTTTCAGTGTCTGTGCATGTGTGTGTTTGCTTTCTGTTTTTTGCTGAAAGTTCTAAAGTAGTGATAACACAACATACTGTAGATTTAGGCTCCAGGGAGATAAAGTAAGCATGAAGTTTAGCCTCTATCTAAACATCACTCCTGGGCTAATTTACAAGGATCCATCATGAGTATTTACAAGTAGGCAGAATGCAGCACAAAATTAAACAGCATATGGGTACAGTTATCCCTGTTAAAATGACCAACGTGCCTTGTATTGTGTGTGGAAGATAACTGGACAGGTGGTAATCTGTCTTCACTGAGCAGAGACAGCTGGTATTTTCCTTGAGCTTCAGTGGTGCTTTTCTGTGTGTTCTCACCTACCAGCTGATATCTTATTTGTTAGGGCAATACAAAGGATATGTTAGCCCTTTTATCTATTCCTGTGTAATGTCCAACGGGAGAAGTATCAGACTCCCTGTCCATAAACATAGTGATTAATGTTTCTAGTAGTGCAAGATGCATGCAGCTTCTCTTACTGACCTCAGTATATTAATTAATGTGTTCACATTTATTAGTAAATAAATATCCAATGAAACTTTTAACTGAGGGTGTGTTTGAGAATCAACTCTTTTTCATTCAGTTTAGAAGGATCTCTAAGGTCATTTTCAAAAGAAACAAAATTGTTTAATAAATTTACTTGTAATTTACTGCTGTATTACCTGATATTTAGGCACCTGTAACTTTTACACTCAGAACAATAATTTGATGCTCTCCCACCTCCCTGGGGAAATCAGAAACAGCTATTGTGTTACAGTTGATTTTCTCTTAGATATTTACTAATTCACTAGATTATCTGAGAGTCAGATAGTTGCACTCTGAGAGAGATGCTGTGCTTCTTGAGGGGTTCAACATTCGGCTTTGTGCCCTCACAAATAGAAGCCAAACTTACCCATCTCTGCATGACGCTTTGTTCAGTTAACTGATAAAATCAATCAGCAGTTAGATTATTCCATCGCACTTGATGTTGTAGTAAGAGCAACAGACAAGACCAAGTAGGCTGTCAAATCAGCCAAGAGGGTGCTGTAATTGCATCAGCTTGATGAGATCAGGTTGGAAAGAGGCCTGAGTTTTGAACACGCTCAAATTAAAGCATTCTTCCATTAAACAGAATATGAGTTGGGGTTGTTTGGTAATATTATTTTTCCAGTGACCAATTGCTTGAAACCTAAATAGATTTGAAGGTCAAGGAAATATTTTAGCTTGGCTAGTAAATACACTTCTGTCATGCACTGTATTGAGTATTGTGTTAAAGCTTTTGGAAATTATGTTACACAGTGTCTTATTCACGTGTGACAGTGCATAAGTAAAATTTTAGTTGTGGTTGTTCTATACAGGGTTGCACCTGTCTTGTTAGGCTGCACTGAGCCATCCCAGGAGACATGAGTAGATCTTTGGGGATCTTCTGATCTAATGGATTTCACTTTACTTTAATTGGTTTCAGCTTGCTAGTCATATGTGTCCTTAGAGAACTCTTCCTGCCTGCCTTCCTTCCTTCCTGCCTTCCTTTCTCTCTTTCCTTTTGTTCATTTGCTTTTCTCCCCTACAAAATCTCCTACAACAAATGAAAATTCTTATCCTTGTATTTCTAACAGTTATTTTTAATTTTCTGTCTAGTCTGCCAGGGTAAATTCCAAATAATTTTGAAGTCCAATATTTCATGAGCCAGTGCACTTAAATGCTAATAATGTTCAGTGCTGCTTGAAAGCTGGATTTTTCCTTAAAAGGGAGAATACAGTAAAAGGAGTGGTTGATAGATTTAGTCCTTTATGCTTTGTTAATTGCAGGAAATCAAGCTTGGAATTTAGGTAATGAATCACAGCAAACTAGTAACAAAAATGAAACGATGCTATGGCCTCCAGACTTGCCAGGCCTAGTGAGGGATAAGACATTAGAAGTATAAAATCTCAGTTGTCTTGGTGTAGTGCTTCTTCTGCTTCTGTTTAAAATTTGTCCAGTTTTAATGAGTTCTTACTTTGTGTCTCTTAAACAAGCAGGTTTCCCCTAAAGCCTCAGACTTGGATTAGCATAGCTTTATTTTCATTATATAGGATTTGTTGAGCCTCAGGATTCAAGAAGTATAAAAGGTTATAATCGGAAGTATATACTTAATTCAGTAGTCTGACATGCAAGCTTGAGGAATATTTTGTTTGTTATATTAATGAAAAGATAACATTTTCACTTTTCAGAACAGTGTGAATATCAAAGTTTGAAGGAATTGGAGGACCTTCTTTTTTCTTGCAACAACAAGCAAAATCACAGCTCTTTTCATTTGAATTCATAATCTTCAGTTGATCAGTATCCACAGATATGTATCTACTTATAGAACTGTCAATGAAAGTATATTCTGCTATTAGTTAAAAAGGAATATTTTTGAAACTAAAATGATGCTTGCATTGAATGAATGGTATCTGTGGTAACTTTTATAAAGATAAAATATAAACAATTTCATCCTAGTCATAAAAGTGGAGGAGAATTCAAAGGAAGTTCTGTGAAAGAGTGCAAAGTAAATGTGAGATTTATTTTGAACTCTTCACTGGCCACCAGTTAACTGACCTATTTTGTAAGTGCATGAGTTTATCAGATCCTGCTTCCAGCAGTCTATATGACTAGAAACATGGTCTCTAGTAATGTGATGATACATGGACGAGAACTCTGACCACTCATTTATTGAATGTAAAGAAGGTATATTTCCAGATACTGCTGTATTTGGAAAACACTTCCACCACCACAATCATTTTTCTTCAACTCCTTGAAATCTCAGGGGTTATGAATTTAGTGACAAAACATGCATAAGTCTCTTAAAGGATATTTCCTGTGCTCCCAGCTCAAAATTTATCAGTTTCATTGAAAATGTTTTTCCTCAAAAGTTTTAGTGAACTGTATTCTGGAGTCCTAAAAGGTTGTTAATGTCTGCAGGAAATCTTAAATAATATTTATTTATTTATTTATTTTATTGTGTGTGCGTGTGTATTCTTAATCAGTATATATTGAAGTCCAGCAGTGCAGTTATCAAAACCCCATTTTGTGATGCTTATTCTGAGTTATGTCTTCTACGTAGAACTAAGGCAGGACAGTAAAGTCCAGGTTGAATACAGGTACTTGGAAAATAAGGAAAACTCTTTGTGAATCAAATCTTAAACTTTGTATTAGTGCAATATTTAGGAAAATTGCAGTATGTTGATACTTTGAATCTTTTAGCCCTTCTGGGCATCCTGACCAAACAGATTTGTATTTCAAAATAAACAGCATTTGTAATTCGCTTGAGGAACAAAGCTATAGACTATTCCAAACAAGTTTTGTGCATGGGCCCATCATCTATGATACCTAGCAAATCATTAAGGCTTTCATGAAATCTCTGTGTCAGGGAAATGAAGCCGGAGTCAGTGACAAGCTTTATGCCTCTCCTATCCATAACGAGTTACTTAATGTATTCCATTTTAATTGTTACTTGGAGTCAATAATGATCTCACCTACAGCTACTGACAGGAATCATCAGTTATGTGCATGATGTTTTGCAAAACTGCAGATTCACAGTGCATCTCTGTTCAGTGGCAGCAATGTTCAGCAGCTCATTAGCTTTTGGGCTGTGCCTCTTGGTCAGTTGGTATTGGCAAAGACAACCAGCCTCGCTGATCTGCAGATGTGTGATAGTCAAGATGTGCACTGCAATGTAACTGAAAGGAGACACAGCAGAACAAAATACCTAGCTGGAGTAGACTTCTATTCACTGTTAGGCTAAAAAGGTAATTGGAATTGGAATAAAAAGGAGATGTTATTGTTTTTTTTGTTTTTTTTTTTCTTAGTAATCTCTCAAAACATTCTTTGTTGTTGAGTTTGATGTTTTTGATACAAACTTTAGAAATTGACTATTGCATCAATTTTATATTTGTAAACATACAAGTAGAAGCTACTGCATGCTTTCAACTAAACTGTGGAGTTCTTGATGTAAAATGTAATATCAAAAATAGATCCCATATATTATACTGGATATAGTAGTCCCATGTAATATACTGCAGATATGGTTTGACACGTTGTCCATGGTTACAGTTTAGAGACTTTGTTCTGATTTGTTGATTTCATATTGCTTTAGTGAAGAGAACTGGGTCAAGTAGTATTGTAGAGAATAGCTTTTGTAGACATTTTTCAGTGTTTAACAGCTGAGGAGTGAGAAGAGGCCTCAGTAAATCAGACAAATTGTAGGATGGTAGGAATTACTGCTGTAGAACTATGGGACAGTAGAATTGAAAACTGCAGACCTATTTGGATTATTATCACTAAAAATGTAGGAAAGCTATGTTGATTCAGAAAAGAATAGGACTGGAGTTGATTCTTACTAAGTGTATGCTGATGGTAGGGGATGGGATGTGAAAGCAGCTCTTGCCAAAATAACCTGTTTTCTTTCTTTTGTTTTAAACATCCTTTCCTTCTTTACCACGTCTGTCATACTAACTCACTGAATGGGAAAGAGCCCTTCTAGATCAGGCCAGAAGTCCAACTAGCATGTACTAAATGTTTAAGGAAAGAAAGATTAATAAATGCCAAATGTGCGTGAAACACTTTCCCAGATTCTGGTAGTGAACATAAGCTTTTTTCTAGACTTTATCTTTTGAATGAATTCACATTTTGAACTCTTGTGTTTGAGGTAATGACGCAATTGAAGCAATAGAACTGGGCAAAGATAGACCTCATGAAATTCACCAATGGGAAATGCAAAACACTGCACCTTGGAAAGAGTAACCATATGTGCTGCTTACAAGCTGGGGGGCATCTGTCTTGGGAAGCAGCTCTGCAGATAAGGACCTGGGGGATGATAAACTGTCTGTCAGCCAGCAGCAAGCCTTTGTGGCTAAGATGGTCAACAACCTTCTGTGCCACATTAGGCAGAGCACTGGCAGCAGACCATGTGGCAGGTCTGTCCTCTCCGCTCAGCATTGGTGAGACACATCTGGAGGACTGGCTCCAGTGCTGGGCTTCCCAATAAGAGAGACATGGATGTGCTGGAACCAATCCAGGGAAGTGCCGCAATGATGATTAAGGAGCTGAAGCATCTGTCACATGAGGAGGGACTGAGAGCTGGGACTGTTTAGTCTAGAAGAGAGCATTCTCAGGAGGTTCTTAACTGAGAAGCAATGTAGATGAGGGTGCCAGCATCTAAGTAGAGCCTAGTGACAAGAAATGAGATATAAGCAGAAATTCAAGCACATTAAATTCCATCTTAACAAAAAACAAACTAAAAAACTGTAACAGAATTTTTTATTTTTTATTTTTATTTTTTTTACTGTGAGGATGAAACAGATTGTCCGGAGATACTGTCTGCATCAGCAGGAATATTCAAAATTTGGCCAGAGTTGACCTGAGCTAACTACTCAGACAGACCATGCTGTGAGCAGACTTGCATGATCTCAGCCTCAGTGATTCAGTAAATAGCTGAATTAGAAACAAAAGAAAATGTCAAAATGTCTTATTTTGAAAAATATATAAGCAAATCTTTCGTCTGACTTTTGTTGTTGTTGTTGTTGTTCATATTGCCAGTTATTCTCCTAAAACAAAAACATAAACCTCTAATGAGATCTTTCTTCTTTATGAGGGTGGTGAGGCACTGTAATAGGCTGCACAGAGTAGCTGTGGATGCCCTATCCCTGAAAGTGTTCAAGACCAGGTTAGAATGAGCTTTTGGCAGCTTTGTCTAGAAGAAGATGTTTATTTATTTTTTTTTGTGAGGACTCTTTTCATCTATCCAAAGACCATTATTACTTGTTCTTTTGCCTAAGAAATCTCAATCCTCTCCATGGTTCCTCCTGTGTAACGTTATTTCTATCCTCTGATCATTCATTTTACACTCTTGCAGACTTTTTCTGATGTTTCCTATCTTCCTTGAATGATGTTCAAAACTGGACACAGTATCATAGCAGAACCTATGCTAATGCAGAGTACATATTGTCTCAGGACAGCACTGTTAGTGACTCAAGCTCTTACCCTCCACGGCTCCAGACACTTCTAAGATTCCAGATTATACAAAGAATCAGTGCACTGTAGGAAAAAAAGAGCAGATCCCACAGATCTGTACTTGTGTAGAAAAGATCTGCAAATTTGTAGCTTGCTTGTTGATATGTTGGTAGATAAAGACAAAATGTTTTGATTGTCAGAAAATGAATAACTTTAAGTCTGGCTCTTCAATCTTTCCCTGTGAAAAAGTTGGATTTACTTATATTCTACAGCCATTATGTAGTAGGACAGTATTTTATGAACTGAGCCTTATTTTTCCAATGCATTCACAGCAGATGGCCTGTACATGATTGCTGATCTTGCTAACTAAGGAGTAGGCTTGGAGTTTGTCAGTAGAGCAACCATATGCTTGATGAAAATTTTTCCTGAAACATGATTTATTTGTTTTTTCTTTAGGGTTGTATTTGAGAGCAGGATAAAAATGTTAGCCTAGTTGTTGAAAGCACAAATCCACAAGTGTTACCTATTTTGGCTGGAGTAGCATGCAGAGTTCTAGTCAAATTAACCACAGGGACATATGTAACATTTAAATAAATCACTGATCATCTTTTTGGGTTTGTATATGGTAAAAATATTTTTAGGCATTTGCCTATTCCCTTAGTTAAGAAAAATAAGAACCCACTCTCCCTCTAACTTCTGTGACTTTCTGTAATGTTGCATCTTTCATCTTTTTTCTTTCTTTTTTTTTTTTTTTTACTGGATGTTCATTATTTCCAATAGACAACAAAAAAAGATTTAAAGACGTGACTATTTATAAGCAATTTAAATATTCTTTTGTTCTATTCAATTTGTCCATTTTAGCTAGGAAGTTGAATTCTAACCATTAGGCCTGATTTATTGCTTAGTGGCCTGTGTGAAATGAATAAGGGAACATTCACTAATTTCTGGTGCTCAGGTGTTGAAGTCATATATTAAGTGCTTTAGTAATTTGCATTAATTGGCAAGCTGTTGTCAGAGAAATGCCAAATATTTAGGCAGTAATTTTGCAAAGTATTGAAGCTCTTTTGTGTGTCACTTTGAAATCAGTAAGCAAAGTATGTGAAATTTGCCAAGTNTTTTTATTTTTTTTACTGTGAGGATGAAACAGATTGTCCGGAGATACTGTCTGCATCAGCAGGAATATTCAAAATTTGGCCAGAGTTGACCTGAGCTAACTACTCAGACAGACCATGCTGTGAGCAGACTTGCATGATCTCAGCCTCAGTGATTCAGTAAATAGCTGAATTAGAAACAAAAGAAAATGTCAAAATGTCTTATTTTGAAAAATATATAAGCAAATCTTTCGTCTGACTTTTGTTGTTGTTGTTGTTGTTCATATTGCCAGTTATTCTCCTAAAACAAAAACATAAACCTCTAATGAGATCTTTCTTCTTTATGAGGGTGGTGAGGCACTGTAATAGGCTGCACAGAGTAGCTGTGGATGCCCTATCCCTGAAAGTGTTCAAGACCAGGTTAGAATGAGCTTTTGGCAGCTTTGTCTAGAAGAAGATGTTTCTGCCCATGGCAGAGGAGTTGGAATTAGATGACCTTCAGAGTCCCTTCCAACCCAAAAACATTCCATGGTTCTATAATCTTTGAAAGGTTTCACGTTAGCTACAATTGTTATCTTTTTAAGTTCTATTCTGATGTTATTTTAATAAAAGGTCTGTGTAATTTCTGTTGTTCCTTTTCAATTCTAGTTCATTATTTTCCCTCTTGGATGGTAATTATAGTGTGTTACAGTTACTATTTTAAGTACTTCTTCATTATTGATGGTTTTGTGCTTGAGACCAAGACGACAGTTGTTTCTTTACAATTTTTGTATGCTACTTTTGAAGGATTCAGAGCCTGGTATTAACTGCATGAATCTTCGCAAATGATTTTCTCTTAATTTGTCTAATGGATTGTTAGTTCATTGCAATGTATTGTATACCTGACTTAGAATGGATGGACCTAAAATGTACTTGATCATTTTTTGGAGACCTCCAGTGAGGAGTTTATAAACTCCCCAGGCAGTCAGCAATGCTTTGCAGCCTTTAGCACTGAAGAGGTTTTCAATGTCTTTGACCTGACTGTGCCATTATTACTGAAACAGCAAGAATTCTTTCTTTGTCCAGAATTTAGTGTAGATGGAGAGTG
>VXAB01000953.1:919178-936023 GCA_013399175.1 Odontophorus gujanensis | reverse complement strand
TTCTTTTCTTTTCTTTTCTTTTCTTTTCTTTTCTTTTCTTTTCTTTTCTTTTCTTTTCTTTTCTTTTCTTTTCTTTTCTTTTCTTTTCTTTTTTCTTAGCGTGTTGTGCTTTGAACTGTGGATAAAGAAGTCAAATGGCATATTTACCTTCCCTTGGACATGACCATCAACCATTGTTTTTTTTGTTTTTGTTTTTTTGTATTAAACCAATATTAGAATGGGGTAGGATTGGGACACAGAAAAGAGAAAGCTGGCATAAAGAGAGAATGAAAACAAGCATGAAAATGGGCATCAAGGAGGGAAAATTGGGCTATCATAGAAATTATTAGAATAGACACTTGATGGGATTTAATTTACCAAAGGTAAGAGTGTCAAGAAGTGATAGCTAATGTGTCTTCCACATTTCAGAGGACAGGAGCCAATTCATATCTGTCAGCCTAACATTTTATAGATGTAAATCATTTGTGTGTGAGAAGATTGTTCTTCCCCACCTTAACAACAGTATTTGCTCACTAACAGTTTTTCAGTATTTCTCCCAGCACCGCACTGTAAAAAACATATAAAGAAGTTTGGTGGTTCAGAAAAGAATCTTTACTGTCATCTTTTCAATTTTTTTTTCTTTATTTTGATTGCTTCAAAATACTGTTTAACATGAGTCAAGACTTATCTAATGTTAGATAAGGCATGCTACTGAAGTGATACACTTTAATGGAAATGAAATGGTTGATTAACTTTCCATGACTCACAGAGGTGACTGTCTCTTTTCTTGGCTGTCATGTCATTATAAGCCTCCGAGTATGAGCTCTTGTAAGAGAGAATTTCGTGTTTTGTTGCTTATGCCAAGAAAGAAGATGGCCTCTCTATCTTTTCCAGTGTTGGAGATCTTGCTCCAACACTGTATTAGATGATTTATTTTCTAGCTGAAAGTAGAGGCGTGAAATTACAGTTTATTAAATATTGATTTAATATATTAAACAATTTCAATATGACAATTATGAAAGTTACTGCTGGAGAAAGAGGAAAATATACAGTAAAGGGGATATATAAGGAGTAATGTTCTAAAACTTGATCATAGGAATTTCCATACAAACACATGAAAGAGCTTCTTTATGGGAAAGGTTACAGAGCACCTCCAGGCTTTGCATGGGGGGTATGGAGTTTGCTTCTGTGGAGATATTCAAAACCCATCTGGATGCCTACCTGTGCAACCTACCATAGGGAACCTGCATTAGCAGGGGGATTGAACTCGATGATCTCTTGAGGTCCCTTCCAACCCTTGAAATTATGTGATTCTGTGATATATGCAGCTCCCTACTTTTTAATTTTTTTAACTTCTCTGCATTGATAGATTACATACAAATTTATTTACTCTGGGTTGACTTTTTTTAAATCATTCAAAAATATACATAACTTCTCATAGACTTGCATAATTTGAAGACTATCCGTTGTGAATTTGAAAACTATGATAATTGAATAGTCTTTCTCTGTGTCATTATGTGAAACAAATTCTCATTGTGCAGTCAAGATTGTGTTTCTGACTAGTATTGCAACTCACATCTTTAATTCAGGAACCATCTCTCAACCTTCTTATTATTCCTTTATTTAAAAAAAGACAAAAAAAAAAAAAGACACAAAGCAGGATGTTCAGAGAAAGAAGAACCTTTGCCCGTAATGTTCTTAGACCAAAACCAATGAGGGTAATTAACATTCAGTAAAATAGAAGAGCACTAAGGATCTACTATCTTCTATTTTTATTTTTATTTTTTTGTAATTGTATGTCTTGTTTTGTAAATATGATACTTTACCAAAGTTGTGTAAGAGCAACTTATTTGGTTTTAATTCCTATACTGACTGCAGGTACTGCAGCTGAACTTGAAACTGATATTTATTGGCCTCATTTAATCATGTAGTCTTGCAACAGCAAGTTGGAGAGACGAATTCCACACATCTATGTTTTATATTTCTTTTTAAATCAATATGAAAAATACTAAACAAACAAAAATAACAGAAACGCTTGTCTCAGTTATTTTATAAGAGCTGGACTCGTGGCACACTTACTACTCAGACTCATGGGGTGTCACACCTTCATGCCGGCGCACTTGCTACACTGTGTTTGCTTTTGAAAGTAGGTTTTGAAGTTAACTGAGTTTCGTGACCCAACTGAGTGTTTGCACTGGTTTCAAACTGCTTGTGTCAGCTTGGCTTGTTTCAGTGTATTTACTGACGCGTGTTAAAATATACAAGTCAGTGGTAGATCCATTAAAGTGTGTCAACATACAAAGTTGAACTGATTTATTAACTCAGTCTGACTCTGTATGTGGACCAGATTTCAGTTTCTTTATGGAAACTCCCCCTTGTGCTCCCCAAATCTGTGTTGGTAGTACCAGAACCAAGAAAGAAGTCATGAATTCAAATATGTGCTTGTCAAAGAATTTTTATCCTAAAGCTCAGTCAGGAGGTGGCGAGGAGTTATCAATCCACTAGCCAGCAAATTGATTTTTTTCAGGATGCGTATGTGAATTCATTTTGTGTGTGCTGGAGAACCAAGTTACCATGTCAAAAGAACCTTGATTGGAATAAAATTAAATACTAGTTTAGCTGTTGTATGAAGGCTGACATGGTAATTCTGATATAATTTCAGGAGCTACAGTTCTGCATAACTGCACTTTCAGAGTTCTTGTGGTTAAGATTTTAAATTGCCATGTATTCTGGTTTCTACCTTTTCCTGGAGCTCTGGTTGCACTTCTGTCTATTGGAGTCTAGAAATAATAGCCCTATACTTTGCAAATTCCCACAGGCCCGTTTCTGTGCTTTCAACATTGACTGCTTTTCTTACAAGTAAGAATTCTTTGCATGGGCAGGATATGATTACTGGCCAGTAGCTACTTCTGTTATGTTTTTGAAAGATCATTTTTTATTACTTAATTTCTGTGTTCCTTACACATAGATATGGTAGTTTTGATTTACAGGTGGGGTTAGCAGTCTCTCTATAACTCTTACTCCTTTGAGTGTAGTAACAAGTAGAATCATCTGAATTGCATTGTGACTGTGTCTGTCCTGATGATGCCCTACTGACAGCTGCAGCTAGCAGCTCTTATGTATTATGGGCACTCGCTCAAGCGGTAATAGCACTTCTGAAATTTAGAGGCTACATTGCTGTTCTTTAAAGTTTGAGAATGGTAAACAGATTTCCCCCGCTCCAAAAAGTAAAAAATAAAAAAGAATTGCGGAAGGATTTAGCTTTAGTTGGCCCACCTGTGTGATAATGCCATGACTGCGCATTAAGCGTGCGCTGGAACTAGTTGTGCTAGAAGTCAAGTGATAAACAGCGTAAAAAGTAGCTCATGCCTGCTTGAGTGCCTCACTTGCTCTTTGCTTGCTAGGCTGCCTCATCAAGTCTTATTTTGATATCTCATAACATCAATAAATTCAAGAAGCCAACAGATAAACATGTTCCCCCTTCCAAAGATGTATTTATTCCACAAAACTGCATCAACCTATGTACAAAATAGGTAAGTCCAAATAGGCAAATCAGTACCTGAATTGAAGCTTTGTTTGGTTGTGGTTTTTTGCCCCCCTCTACATCAGCATAAGGCTCAATAGCACTGGGAAAATAGTGCATACGCAGGTCTGTGTGAATGTGGGAGAGCCCCGGGCAGCAGCAGGGTTGCCCAGCTGTGAGGTGGTGAGGGAACGCTGTCTGCATCACTCCTCCGGGTGCCCCTTTGCCCTCAGTGTCAGTAAATCAAACCTCATCACTGTCAGCTGATAATAAACCATCAAGATTGCAGGAGGACCAGTGGGGACACTTATCATTTAAGTTTTTAATTAAGAGCATTGTTAACCATGCTGTGGCCCAGCTGCAGAACTGCAGCCAGTAGGGCTGCCCGTTTTGGGAAGCACTGCGTGGTACTGCTGGCCCCTTGGATTCTGTGGCAATGCTGTCTGACCTGAAACTGAACTGAGAGTTGTGGGAGGCATCAAGAGAATCCCTTCTAACGAGGAGAAAAGTTTTTTCTTTGTAAAATGCTCAGCTAAAAACAGTTCAACGCAAGGCACAGTGGCGTAAACAAGAAAGCTTCATGACTGAATGTAACAAAAAAAATTGTTATACATGTGATATCACGCCTCAAGTAACAGTGTACAAAAAGTGTTCCGTTTGTCATCACTTAACATATTCCAGTCCTGAGCCCCAGTGTGCTAAATGCCTTGCATATAACCTTTAGAAACCTGTGTACTTGGACTATGGCTAGCATGTAATTGCTTTATGAAGGCTTCTTCCCATGTTCCAAAAAGTTAATTATATTTGTTCTTAATTGAGTAAATTTATTCTCTCCAGGTCTCATTAGCTTGAGTAGAGTTATTCTGCATTTAATTTCTTGTAGCTTATATAAGATTTAGATGACTTAGTGATGTCCTTTTATTTCATTCTATCCCACTTTTGTGATTTAAAAAGTTCTTTCAATTAAAATATGTCGTAAGACTTGTGAAACAGATATGATCTAAGTTGTATGGTCAGTTCATAATTTTTAAGGACCAACCTGGAGATCTGTAAGGTTGGGAAAAGATCTTTTTTATTACTCAGTGAAAAAAACATTACATAGTTCACATATCTTGAAACGTTCCTCTACGGTATCAAATCTGCTAACCAGGTAACTCCACGACTGAATGGGATTTACAGTATCAAGAGAGAGGATTAAATTAAAGGAGTTTAAATTCAAATACATACTTAATCCTGTTCAGAAATTATTATAACATAATAATTATTGTGAGGTTTTTTGTAGCTTTTGTGATGGATATATTCTTTATCTCGAACATTAAGTTACAATGTTCACTTACAGAGTTGGGGTTTTGTCAGTAATTCATTAAAAGACATCTAAAAGGTGTTTTTTGTTTTTTTTTTTTGTTGTCTTCGGTCTTAGTGTATCACAATTTTAATTCTAAATTTAAACAGTTCTTCAATGAAAGCTAATTCAGAGCAATAGCGACACACTGTTTTGTCACATTCCAAATAGCTTCTGTACATTGATGTGCATCTAACTCTTAGTGAGGAAAAAGGCAGGAGCCAGAGCAAATGCTTCAACAGCTGCTAAATTATATTTTAACTATTTTTTCCTTAAAAGAACTGTCTGCTTTGTTTGGTACTCTTTTTTTTCCCTTTCCATGCTGACATCATATAGCTATTTGAGTGGAAATGTAAGTCATGACAATCGTAAATTGTACTTCTCAGATTGAGAAAAGTTCTTTTCAGAGGCAGTGCATGCCAAAATCAGGATTGTTCCATCACTGTGAAATACAGCTTGGAGCTTGGGCCTTTAACCCCTGGGTTACCGTTCTGAATTGGAGTCACAGCGATAGTGCTTAAACGTAGCAGTTTCAAAGAAATCCTGCTGCTTGAATGACAGGACTTACTTGATTTAGGGCAATTCCTCATCTACATTACAAAATCCTGTCATTATACCATGGTTGTCTCAATAGACTCTGCAGAGGGCAAAGATCACCTAAGGCTGTACGACCCTTGCAATTAATTGTGGGCCTGTATGTTTAGGATTTACTTTGGTGGACAAACACGGGGTATAGGTGCACAGTGTTTACCTGTTGCGTTCCATGAGGGGTGCTCCAAAATTAATGCCTCCTACTTTATGATGATGGTGGTACGGCAGTAGAGGTTGAACCTTCCCACCGTATTCCATTACGCTTTTTTGCTGTGCGACAGATGGCAGCAGAGGGGCAATCTGACAAAATGGTGTCTGACATGGAAGTGCATGTGAAGCAAAGGTGTGTCATTGAATTTCTCCATGCAGAAAAAAATTGTTCCCACTGACATTAAGGCTTGCTGAGCATTTACAGAGACCAACCAGTGGATGTGAACACAGTGAGTCGATGGTGTATTTCAGCATGTAGTGGCATATTGGTGGGAAGGTTCAACCTCTACTGCTGTACCACCAACATCCAGCTCTGACATCATGGTCACCTCCACTGGTAAAGATTTTTACAAGTGTAACATGCAGCCTCTTTGCTGAGGAAAACACATGGCTAATGTTGGTGACTATGTTGAAAACCAGTGTTTTGTAGCTGAGGATTGAATTTCGTTGTGCTTTTTGTATCCATTGTAGTCCATATGGAAATAAAATAGGAGGCATTACTTTCAGAACAATCTACATACATTGTGGCCTACTAAAATTAATTAATCAGTGTCAAAAAATATGTATGTAACTGTGAGAAAAACTGTCCATCTGTATGACTGTCTGAAGCTACACATTGTCAATCTGTAGCCATTTCAACATTGTCTAGTGAATACTACTTTCTAGACTGTTAAATCAATAAACAGTGTGTGCTTCCAAAGCTTTGCCCTTGAGCCATCCATTCTGTTCCCTTCAGCAGGGAACTATACAACCAGTTAAGGCTACTAGAATAATTGGAGTAGTTATTTGAGAGAAGAACCTTTTTATGTGAGGAACTCGGATTGAATCAGCTTGATTTCCTGTGGCTGGAGCTTTAAATTTTAAGTATGACAAGAGATTTAATAAATGTTGTTCTCATCCTATTTCATCCTGTAATCGGGTTTTGAAAAGGACACTTGCCTGTAAATTGTTCCATAGCTAACTTAATATTAGATTCTTAGTTCTTTGTAATCCTCTTCATACTTTCTCACCCTCTCTCCTCCCCCCCCCTTTTTTTTTTTTCTTGAACTGCATATAGTGGAGTAACAAATAAATTCCTTATGGCTAATTTCAAAGTGTGTGAACTTAAAATATGACAGACTTCACACTTGCTCTGTTACTCTTCTGTTTTTTGTTGTGTTGCCATCATTAAAAAGAATATTTAAATAAATATTGTGGAACATAATTATTCTGGATTTGAATAAACTGCAAATTGATCCAAATAACACTACCTGTATTTTGTTGTTGGTTTCTCCTTGAACTCAATAAGTGCTATTATAGTTAAACAATACTCATATATAGTACTTTATAATTTTACTAATGGCTTCCTGAAGCCTGTATGCCTGAAACACCAATCTTTTTTTTTTTGTTTTTCCATATGAGCTTTTCCTTGTGAATAAGTTGAATATTTTCCAGGCTTGGTGCTTTTTTTTTCCTTCTTTTTTCCTTTTATTTTCCTTATTTCATAGTAAAAATGAATACATTTACTTAATGCAGAATATATTCCACCCACACGTCCTGTTTTGTTCTTGAGTTTCTTCAAATGTGATGCCGGTCTCTGCTTCTGTTCTTCAGTGCTTTTATTCTACTTGACTCCACATCATTTGCAAATATAATGTTTATAGACTGGTTCTCTTCCGATAAGACCTAAATTAACTGTTCCTAGGGGAGGTAATTTTTTTCTAGTTTATGTAACTCATATTTATTGTTATTTTTAATCGCCATATTTTGTTTTATTCTTTTTTTTGTCAAGTGAGTTATGGCATTTACAAACATGAATGTATGTAGGCATGTGTATGTATTAAGATTTACTAGTAAAATGTGTCATGTAACTGTTCATAACCAAATTTTGAGTTCATTTTCACTTTCTTTTATTTAATTTGGGTGATTTTAAGGAATGCTATGAAATTAATCACTTTTGAGTTTATTATTCTGACAATTTTCTCTTCTTCTGGAAACACTTTAAACTTTTAGATCAGTTGAATTGTGGTACGACACTAACCAACTATTGCTCTGAAACTTAATGCTCAGATGAATGTAGTAATTGCAGCAATCTCCTTTCACAGATATAGAAAAATTCTGTATTGTTTAATATGTATACCAGTGTTTACTTGCAAATTCTCTTTTAAATTAAACTTAGAAGTGAAAAGCACAGAGAATGGTACTTTCTGTCACATATTTTTAATTTTAGAGGCAATTTTTAGATGTGAATGTGTGATTAGAAGCTTTTGCTTAGGGTCCCAAATTTAAAGCTGTTGCTTTAGGAAGAGTTTTTGGGTTTTCTAAGATATACTTATTTAGAGTATGTAATAATGTACTACCATAAAACTTTATATAAATCAACAAATTTTAAAGGCCAAATCTTGAAAGTCAGAGGTTTATTTATCTGAAAATGTTGGCTCAAATAGTGAAGATTTAATGTAGAATAGGATGCGGAGTGCTTTTTGTTTGTCTGTTTGTTTTTATTTTAATTAAATTTTATTTTAAGGGTACCCAATGGATACTGAGGAAAATCCATTTAGTATATTATAAATGGGTTTAATACTGTACAACCAAATGCTACATCTGGTTTTTCAGTGTTCTTTCAACTGCCAACCAAGGCTCTGAAGAGTGTGTGTGTGTGTGTGTGTGTGTGTGTGTCTATTTAATGTTGGTTTATCATGAAAAGCAAAGTAACTGATTATTGAAGAAATTGTTAAGACTTTCAGTCCTTGAATGCAGAACACAATCCTAAATTTCCTAGAAATAGCAACGAATTATTGTTCATACACTCGTTATATTTCGTTTGGGTTTTCGGACAGATCACAAAAAACATTTGCATTTACATACATTGCACAGATGGCACTTTGACACCATTCCAAAGTACTGTCTTTCAGAGCTCATTGAGTACACTTTTAAACTTGTGACCTCTAGCTATTATCATGCTCTTTCTATTTTCTGTTGCAGTGATTCCCTTCTTCTTGCTGAAACAATTTCTTATTGTTTCTTTGTCCTACAATGCATATGTGTTAAGAGTTCTACCATGTAATTCTATTTGTTCTGTTCACATTACAGTAATTTGTATCTTATGTGAAACTAAATGTGAGGGGTGCCGTAGTAGTACTTTTAATTGAGAGAAACCACAAAGAACTCCCCACAAAAATTATATGTTCTGAGATAAAATTTAAATGACAGCTAGATAGCTACCCTGTAATAAAATAAAAGTGTAGTTGTTCTTTCTGGTATTTTTCTTGAGGAGAAATAATTAAGTAGATTTATGTATATATTTTTGGTCAGAGGACTTTTTGTCTTTCTTTTTGAGTAACGTTTAAGTAGCTTGGACTTCTTCAGAAGATGCTGCATTGTCATATTTACTCAGGACATTAGCGTATAACCAGAGAATATGTAATTTCAGAGATAATTTTGGATAAAGTTTTAAACAGAAATTCTTTTTCCGTTCAGAATGAATGATGCTTTTGCAACTTCCATCTCTGGATTAAATTAAAGGGACTTCAAGTATTCTGGAACTATGGAAACATGGAAAACTCAGTTTTATTTTTCTGTTTAAGGACACACAGCTTGAAATCTTTCATAGCCTTCTGAAAGAGGTGTAGATATCTTAATTTATAACCTCAGTTCCAGGCACTTCTAAATGACATTTAGGGCATTATGTATGTATAATGGGAGCATTCATGACTGTGTAAGCTTTAATTTTGTGGAGTCTTAGCAATTATAAAATTCTGCTAATCAAAGTGAGGCACTGAACCTCTTGGGGCACTTTGTGGATATTTATCGAGGTGGTTGCTGACACTGAGTTTCCCTTCTGTGGCAGTTAAATGGAACAAATTTGGCTGTGCCTTCCTGCACCCCCATCACATCCCTGTTCTTCTGTCTGTTGGTGGCAGCTTCCAAAGCACCAACTTGTTCCATGTCAACTGTACGTTGGGCCCTGTAATAAATCATCACTGAATGGCTGGCTCTGTACTTCCGTATTTAAAGCAGTCCTGAGCTTTGATTAATGTGGCTTTTCACTCACAGAACAATTGCTGATGCACATATGCACATGACAAGCTCTTCCAGTGCAAGAGATAGCTTTGTCCTGCACCCTGAGTTTTCCCCCTGCCTCTCCCCTCCGCTTTAAATTATTCCCTTCCTGGGCTAGCTCAGCCTCCAGCTAATTGAGTGCCGGGTTCAGGTTGCCTGCATGGGTCCTGCACCCTTGGGTGTGATGAGGCCTCAGTCCAGGCTGGGGAGATTCCTGTGGCGTATGGCTACAGCATGCCATGGTGCTGCTTGGGGCTTGGGACCCCACTTCTATTTGATTTGTAATCTAAGGGCTCGATCTTTCTGTCTTATCTATCTTTCTGTATGTCTTTCTGTCATAATGGATCATGAACTTCAGTTAGCAGACGACAAAATGACTAAGTCTTTTGCTTTTTTCCAGTTCAGACTTGGAAGGGTGTGTTGATGTTATGAATGGTGTTATGTGGATTCGGTCCTTGTTTCACTTTTCGACAAGTTAGTGTTCCTCATTCGTGATTGTTTGCATACTTCTGCTTATTTAAAACAAATCTCTGTGACAACCCGTTGAGAGTATGGCCTTTCCGTGCCCTTGGAGCACACATCGGTTCATTAGCCCCAATTAATGTTTTGAGCAATCTTGCACAACTCAGCCAATTAATGGAGCTACACCAGTGTAGAACAGAATAGCACTGTTGCTCATTTAAAAAGTTTTCCATGAATTCTACTGCCTTTTTTTTTTAGTTCTCTTTACATACAGTTTTACATATACCTATATATGCGTAATGATAATTCCTTAATGAAAATAAAATAGTTGCTTCAAGTTGCTGAATGTAGTGAAGTCAGTTACCCATTCTTTAAATTACAGTATAATTTGATTCGGAAAACTGCTAAGGAATTAATATAAAACTTTTTCACTTCACCAGTTAGCACCTTACATTCTTCCTGTTGCTACTCCTTTGTGAAATAATTCTGTGAATATTGGATAGAATGAATAAGGGAAAATCACAAAATGACTGCAGTATTAAATGTAATTTTGCTGTCATCAGTAAAATGTGTGCTTGTTTTTACCATATGTTTACTTATTAACTACTTTACACTGTGTTTGTACAAATAGTGTTTATTTCTTCAATCTGATCAAAATTAGAGGCAGAAAATATCCACTGTTGGAACTGGTAACCATAGTTACAGATGTAGATAATTATTATAGACACTTTCTTCTTAGATACTTTCTTATAGATACTTTCTTGGTGACTGATATTGTATTGAGAATATTGATAAATGTTTTTTATCTCTACCTCTAGAAGAATTAGCAATCATAGAATCACTGAGGTTGGAAAAGACCTGTAAGATCTTGAAGTCCAACCGTCAACCCATTCCCACCAGCAACTTCCAGTGAGATAGGGCTGCTGCTTGAGGACGACAAAAGGGAATTAGTTGCTAGGCTCATGAAAAGCAGGCGCAATCCTTAGTCCCTCTTTTACACTTTAAATCCTACTATGAAAAATATTATTTTATTCCTGCTGCTGCTGAAGCTGAGACAGTGCTACCCAAATAGATATTAGGTACATGTAGGAGCAGTTCCAGTGTTTTTTTGAGGATCTCAGGAAATAAAGGGGAAAAAAAAAGATAGCTCCATGTGTGTAGGCACATCCAATGAATGAGGTTTAAGACAATATCATGGCTTGGAGTAATTAAAATCAAGGTTTCAGCCTGCTATTATCTCCCATTGCGTGGAGATCTTTATTTCAAATATACAAGACATGTAAGCATTTCGTATGTCCCAAGGTGTTCCTTTCTTGTTGAAAACTTTTTTTTTTTTTTCTGAAGACATCTTTTCTCACTTCTTCTAAAATCTGACACAACTCAAATAATGGCCTTGAAGGTGAGAGAAGTTCACTCAAAAAAATGTGTTCATAATCATACCACATAAAATACTTCAGATAAATCAAAACCAAAGGGACTGAGGGAAACATTTCAATTTAATTGAAGTTTGTACATCCTTACAAGTTAAACCATAAAACCACAATTAACAGGGTATCTCCAAAAAAGTCTGTAGGAGGGTTGGCAAATTTCAGTGGAGAACAGTGAGTTTGGTTATCCAAGACAGAGAGGGAAGTGTGTGTGCATTTGGTGTGCTCACTCTTGCCGGGTAACAGACAAGAGGAAGCAAGCACAGAAATTAATGTGCTCTAGTGACACTGCTTCATTAGGATTTTGCTGCTCCTTGGGACTCTGCTTTCCTCAATTTTACACCCTGTAGACTCGCATTGCTGATTTCAAGACAATGACATGACATTGGTTGGAGGCCAGTCCACATTGAGGACAGGACGAATGCCTCTCCTGAGGCTGTCCTGGTCTTCTCCTGCCACACTGTGCCTATGTAGGACTGCAGGCCTCCAAAGAGGCTGACAGAGCATTCCTGATGGCTGAGATTTGCACAGCAATGTGTTCACGGGTAGATGGCTTATGTGGGCTAAACCCTGCACATGGGGATACTCAGCATGTCTCTCACTGGCTTCATTAACCCTTTTGATCTTACTGAGCAGCACAGGGTCTGTGTCCCAGGTGCCCCTGTAAAGTTGTCCCTACACATGGTACAAAAAGGGGACAGCAGGGCAGAGGACACAGGCACCTACCTGTAGGGGACATTCCTTTCAGCAGCATCAAGGTCTTCACTACATCCCAAGGTTTTACTAGATCCCAAAGTTTTCATTGCTAAGGTTTTTTTAATTCTTATTTAATTAATATTTAAGGTTTTTTATTCTTTATCTCTTTAATTTTTGCTTATTACAAATTCTTCTAACATTATGTGTGTATATATACAGTAATAGCATAATAAGAAATGCAGCAGCTGTCCTTCCATTCATTTTGCCCCCAAAACCAGAAGTCTGCAATGATCACTTGTTTGAATATACATTAAAATAAAAAATCTTTGCATATGTTTGCTGAAGTTTCTTGGGATAAGTGTTTTTCATTGCAAACAGTGCATATTAAAAAAGTGAGTTTTAATGTAGTTTGTAACTCTAAATGCTGATTCTTTTTGCCTTTTAGAGTTGTCACTGTTGATTTGCTCCATTTGTGACTTTTTTTTTTCTTTTGGAAACCTTTATACTTATGGGGGCTGCATGTCTTTCCCCTTTTCATTTTTGTTTGTGATGCATTGACTGAAGCAAACTAGAGAAAAGAAAAAAGTTCAGGCATACCACTCTTTGATTGATGTGCCCATTATAAAAAATCATCTTTTGTGTTTATCTATCAAAATGTTAATGTTCTGATTATATTTTAATGCGAGTTTGACATGATGGAACGCAATAATTATGAAGTCTTGAAATGCCCTATAGCTTTGCCTGAACTTGTATCCAGTTTCAAACTGTATACCCTGTATCATACTTGTAAATGCACTTTCATGCAAGAGACAGCAATATGCAAAATGGACTTTGTCTTCAAAGGTTGTTTTTTGCAGTTCAACTCTCCTGAATTTCTGTATATTGTGTTAACAATACAGAGAATGTAAACGCTCTTCCAGAAAACTGTTTAGAGGAGGAAAAGGAGGAAAATTTTCAATTAATGTGATTGTCTTCTTTGAATATGATAAGCTCATGACACTTCCTAAGGTAGTAGTTAGAACTGAAATCTAAGTTTGTGTGAGAAGAGATGATGGCAGTTTTCAAAGCAGACCCAGCACAGTATTTCTCTAACTTTGGATGAGAAGGAAAGGGCTGACTTGGGATATCCTAAGCCTTGTTCTGTCACTTGTCGTCTGAACCACTGTTATTCCATCTTCCCACAGGTGCTCTTAGGTACTATATCCTTAACTGAAAATTTTATAGAATATGAGATTCAACTTCATTTGATTAAACTCTGCCAAAATATTCCAAAGAACACTTCGCAAAGACTGTTGATGTTAAGAAATACTGCAGTAGAACAGAATAGTTATTAAGTGTGAAAAGGTTTGTGGTAAGGTCACGACATCTGCTATTGCTTTTAATTGTCTCTAGTTCAGAAGCTTGGCTTTAATGATGTTAGGTCCTCTCGAGGACACTGACTTCTGTCTTAGTTCCATCTGGAGGGAGTTCCCTTCCCACACTGCAGGTCTGCTACCTGATGAAAATGGAAGTACAGTAAGTAGCTATGTTTGAGAAGTTTTTAAGAGCAGACTTGTGTAAATGTAAACAGTGATGCATGCATGTGTTCTGAGGCACAGAAGACAGAGGTTGCAGGCAACTCAGAGTCTTTTAACTGAGGAAGGTGATCTAGACAAGGAAATCCATACTTAGCTTGAAAAATAAAGAATTTAAGTGTTCTTGAATTAATCTGTTCCTGGATTGCTCATTTCTTTGTTTAATGCATCCTCTTTCCTAATAAGTCCCTCACCTGATTTCATATAAGGAGCAACATATATTACGAGGGGGACTTGTAGAAAGATATTCCTATCAGCTTTATCATATACCTTCACTTCTGCTGTGATTTTGTTACAATAAAAAAAGAAGTCAGGGCCTTGAGGAAATCCATTTGTCGAACGTATTGCTGTTTTCTTCTGTGTGAACTCATACTGGGGTCTTGCAGAATATTCAGGGAAATTTTCTTTCATGTGGATATTCTTGTAAGCTGTTTATGTATCACAACACAAGCTTGTTTTGGCATTCTGTCAATAAGATAGATGGTTTCACTCTGCTCAGAAAGGGACTGTTGATAAAGGAATCCCAAGGCTGTGTCCAAAACTGGATTTTCTTTGAATTAGTACATTATATTACCTTCTTGAGCTCAATTTAATCATCTTTTTCTGTTTGCCTGTGATGATCAATTTGCATTCATTGAAGGATTCTAAATTGGATAAGATGCAAAGTTGAAGCTTAGGCTGTTGGTTAACAGTGAAAGCATTTCATAAACAACAGCAACAACAAATGTAGATACAGTGGCAGTTATTGGATGAAGCTGAAAATAAATAAATAAAGGGTAATTTTGCTCCATTGCTGGTATCTGCACCCAGCCATAAGCTTCATGCCTCTCCTAATTAACTTCATGCTGCTGAGCAGATTGAGAATGGCTCTAGTCAGCGCTAAAAGTGCCTGGAAACGTACTGTTTTACAGCCATATGCAAAGTTGCTGAATTTTTTTAAATCACTGCCAAAAGCCACAAGACATAGATGCATATGTTTCATGCTAATCACGAAATAATAAGGTAATTGATATTCAACAATTTAAAACAACAAATAGAGCTCATGCTATAAATCTGGCTGGCTGGTTTTAATTAATACTAGTGCCCACTGTTTGAGTGGAACCAGAGAGGAAGTGGTAGGAACTTGTTTTTTCCCAAAATGTTGATAAGGCATTTTAGTAGCTCTTCATGTCTCCAGGATGATGACTGTCATCCTTCTTCTGTTGGCTGCTATAAATATGAGAGGAAAAGGCAAGATTGTGAGATGGTTAAAACTCTGGAAAGGTCTGGAAAGGTTTTTGTTTCTTTGTTTCTGCTTAGTTATTCCATTTGAAGGACCTTACTTCAGAATTTGTCCAGATTGTTTAAGTGATGATTTAAAACTGATTATATGTATCCTAAGGGAATATGTATGTGGTATAACTGTGTCTATTCTCCTGTGTTGTGAATAAACTGATGGTAGAAGTAGTTGAATTGTTAATGAAAAAAAAAAAAGGTTCTGACTTTGACAGAATAGACACAGTATTCAGAAACAGCTGTTAAACTAAGGGGATTTTATGGAGGGTTTTTAGTTGTTGTAGTTCTCCAGTCCGCGATATCCAAGGGTAGCATGAGATGTTGGAGATGGTATACAACTTGGAGGGCACATCTTCAATTAAAACTCACGTTTTTATTGAATCACAGAATGGCTTAGGTTGGAAGGGACCTTAAAGATCACTGAGCTCCAACAGCTCTGCCATGGGCCGGATTGCCAGTTATTCAGTTTTAACTTCTAGATACTGGACAGTAACATTTAGAAAGAAAAATGGATGGATGGATGGATGGATGGATGGATATACATATATATATATATATATCTACATATAATTTCTTTCCCACTTCTGGAAGACCACTAGGAACATTCTGCTATGTGGAGCATTGTACCACTGTCATTGTTAGCTCAGCTTGATTAATTTGGTTATCTGCTTTGGCTGTGGATGTTTTTCTATATGATGAAGAGCCTTTATCATGTCTCTATATTCCACCTGTCCTTCCCCGTAGTAGTGATTACCTCATAAAACTTAAAATTATATTATAAGAACTTAGTATAATAATTGATTGTTGCAGAGGCCTGAAATGAATGTTTTACTTACTAACTGCTTCCAAGAAAATGCTTTTTCCTTGGAATAGCAGTCACAACAGTGCCTTTTAAAAGCTATATCAAGAAGGAGCTTGGGTCATTTTTCTCCTGGAAATGCTTTAGAAATTAAGACTTTGCTTAGTCAACCAGATTAAGCAGTTATTATCAGAAGGAAGAGGCGTAAGTGCGTGAGCATGCTTGTGTTTTGACACATTGCATGTGACAATGTAGAAAAAAATCCTGTGCTCCTTTTTAGTTATCCTTTCTAATTAGAACAGTTTTTTGTTTTTTTTTAAATTAACATGGTTTTTGAGGAAACTATCAGAAAATTATTTTTATGTCTATTCTGTTCCTCCCATTAAACTGAGAATGATGTATTATTTTGCTCAATTGATGTATTGTTCTGGAGAAACTGATGAAAATTACCAACTGACAGAATTGAAAAATTTCACCCTGTTCTTTTTCTTTTGTCCTGATGAAATGTCTTCATTGGTTGAACATTGGTACAAACAATTTCCAAAAGGAAATAACTACATGAGGATCTTCATCTCACCACTAGTGGGATCTAAGTCCAGGCAGTGTTGACCTTTTGATTTAAAGGTAGCGATGTGCTGAAGAGGCTAATGGCAAAACAACAAAGAGAATTATAGTATGTGGCATTTTTTAAATATTCAGAAGAGTTCAAAAAGGCACATGAAGTGTACAGCCAGGAGACAAACTGAAGTGGCTTTACACCATCCTTGAGTCTTTCAGACTATTGCCTCAGGCTCAGGTTCATTACTTTGATGGCCTGCTGGGTCCGTTTTCCCCAAAGATGCAGAAGCCTCAGGAAACTCAATGTAGAATTGTCAGCTAGTGAAGTAAACATACAGCTTTTTTTCTCTTTTTTTTTTTTTTTCCCC